>BQNB010040016.1:0-47694 GCA_026074375.1 Tanacetum coccineum
ACAACTAACATTGATCAGCTTCATGCTTACTTGGGACAACATGAATTTCATGCAAATGAGGTTCGTTTAATGCATGAACGCAACTCAGATCCGCTTGCTTTGGTTGCAACCCATCAGATGACTCAGTCTCCTTATAAAACTTATACCAAAACTCTCAATTTCAACCACAAGTTTCACCATATCAGTCTCCATAGTATGGATCACCTTATTAGTCTCAACAATACTCAACTCATCAATCATCAACACATTTTTCAATCACTTATCCATCCAATAATTATCAATCATCCGTTCACCATAACATTTATTCTCCATCATCATCTATCCCTCAATTGGAATATTCTCCCACAGTTAACCAACCAGACTCGGATCTAATTGTTCCAGTGTTCCAAACAGGTGATGATCCCATTGATTCCATCAATCACATGATGTCTTTCTTGACTGCTGTTGTCACTTCCCGCTACCCAACTACCAATAATCAGCTGAGAAATTCGTCAAACCCTAGGCAACAAGCTACCATTAATGATGGGAGAGTGACCTTACAACCAATTCAAGGGAGACAAACTTCTTTTTATGCGGGTACTACAAGGACCAACACTTCAGGAGCAAGTGGAAGCAATTCTGGGAAATAAAGGACTGTTATTTGTTACAACTGCAAAGGGGAAGGACACATGTCCAAACAGTGAACAGTGCACTAAACCAAAGAGAAAACGGGATGATTCGTGGTTTCAGGATAAAATGTTGCTGGTACAAGCTCAAGCAAATGGTCAAATTCTACATGAGGAGGAACTAGCATTTTTGGCAGATCCAGGAATTGCAGAAGGTCAAGCCCATACCACAGTACCTCACTACAATGGATGCAGACCCTCATCAAAGAACCTCCTAACACTCCCAGAGGCGCTATCACACACTACTCCCACACCAAACCTTTGCCACATGACAATATGCACTTGGTTACGCGTAGACCTATCTCGGATCCTCCTGGAGTGTGCAACGCTCTGAGGATGACAACTACTTTACCAATCTCAAACATTGCACCATCTAAAGACTTCTCACTTTCTACAATAATTGCATCACGAGTGACCTCGCGAGAGCGTAGGTGTCACACTCGAATCGGCGCTAGTACTCTGCGGCTGCGTTTCTCAAGAGCAGTACACACACAGGCCACACGAAATGATTACAACTGAGACACACAACCTCTCTCAGAGTCCAATACACCACCGCGT
Organism: Tanacetum coccineum; assembly: GCA_026074375.1. NCBI lineage: Eukaryota > Viridiplantae > Streptophyta > Magnoliopsida > Asterales > Asteraceae > Tanacetum > Tanacetum coccineum. The sequence goes on from BQNB010040016.1 coordinate 1,224, forward strand.
CGATGATACTAAAACCTTCTCGACTCGAGTCCACACACACAAACACACAGCGACCAAATTCTCCTCTCTAACCTTTCATGAAATTCACCAACAATCACGACATCTACTACACCCCGCCAAGCTTACACAACACACACACAGCGCAAACTCACTTCCTCTTCAGTCGATGTCTAACGCACGTACTCTCAAATTACACTATCTCAATTCTTCCTGTAAATCACATAGCGATATCCAAAGATACACAGATAGAAAGATTCACAATATAGCCAGGCTGGTTTGCTGGGAAGAGTTACCTAACATCTTCTCTCTGCATAACAAGATGCACTGGTATTATCTGTGATTAAACAACTAAAAACCCAAGTAGTTAATTGTACCAAGATAAATCTAGACAATAAAAGTGTCAATGATACGTTAACTGCTGAGCTTGAAAGATATAAGGAACAAGTTAAAGTGTTAAAAGAAGGACAAAAGGGTGATTTAAAATGTAATGATATCGTTTCAGATTCATGTGTACAGCACAGTCGTAAACAGATTGATCCGTCTTAAAACGAACTCGTTCTGAACACTTCTAAAAGAAATAGAACTTTAATGAACAAATTGTTTCCACTTCTCAAAACAATGATTTTCTAAGACAGAAGAATCTAGAAACATCGATAGAGAAATTGCGTTAGAAAAGAATATCCTAACAATAAAATATTGTTTTTAAAAGAGATCCATTTGCATCAAACTGACTCACAAATGTTGACGAAACTCAGTTTTCTGCTACGATCAAGACCACTAAACAAGCTCTAGGTTTTCAAAATCATTTCTATCTAAAGAAAGCTTAGCAGTTAGAACCAAAGCTTTATGATGGTAATGTCATTAAGAATACAAGTACTATTGTGATTCCTGACTCCGAAGAGACCCTAATGCTTGCTGAAGAGGTTCGTTTAAAAATGCTTTTAAAACAAAAGGATCCTATGATGTTAGAAAGAATGTCCCAATACTACACCAAGTCGTTTTATGTGTTCTTAACCAATTTTCTCAAGATTTTAAAACATGATTTGTTCCACAAACTGAATTATCTGCTGAACAAGCCTTTTGGTCTCAAATATCTGTGAATTCTTAAGATCCTACTCTTTTTAGTAGACCCACCAAAGTTGAGGTTCCAAAAGAACTTCCTAAAGTCAGCATGGTTAATACGAGTTTGAAGAAACTTAAACACCATCTTGCTGGTTTTGCGACAGTGGGTTGTGATCTCAAACTAGAATAGAACCACCGGCAACAGCCATCACTGAGGGCTCATGGGGGTTTGAACATACAAAAGCTTGTTTTAGGGATGAAATAATTCCATTTGTAAAAGCTCTGAAGGATTTGTTCAACACATTCGATCAATATTTGATTGATGAACTTTCTGAAGTCTAAAATGTCTTTCATCAAATGGAACAGGATGTGGAACAACATCGTTTAGAGTCAAAAACATTTGAAGTTAAAATGCATCAAGTTTTGAACGAAAATGAACGACTCTTGGAACAAGTCATTAACAAAGATATTGTGAACATAATTATGAATTCTTCTGTGGATAATGCTTCTGTGAATGTGCATGAATGTGAAAACTGTCAAAAACTTGAGACTGAGCTTATCAACAAAGAGGATTTCATTGAAAAAGAGATTTACGATTAACTATTTAAAAGCTTTACCACTCTTGAAAAACATTGCATCTCTTTAGAAGTTGATACTCAACTTAATCAGGAAATTTTTCAAAAGGACAATTCAGTTTCAAGTCAAAGTGCTCCAAGTTTTGATCAATTGTTTAAATTAAATGAATTGAAAGCTCAGTCATAAGAGAACACGGTCATAAAGAAGTTGAAAGAGAAGAAAATAAATCTCTTAGTGGAAGAAAAGAACAGGATCATGATTACAAAAAGGACCATAGAGAGATCTGAAACAATAAACATCGAATTGGCATCATCAGGTGTCAAAGGAGCATATTGCTGATAAATGAAACTTTTTTCTAGACAAACAACCTATAAGCAACTTTTATAACCGATTAAACCAGCACGTATTCGACTCTCCAAAGAACAATGTGATGGATTATTAATCAAGTTAATCTAAAGTCTATGGAAATCTCTAATTTAAATGCTCGTCTCCAGGAAAAAGGTTTGGTAATTACATCTCTCAAGGATGAATTAAAGAAACTTAAAGGAAAAGCTCTAGTTAATAATGCTATTATGAAACACACTATTGATCCAGAGATGCTTAAGAATGATGTGGAACCAATAACCCCAAAATTGTTGAATAATAAGACAGCTCACTCTGCCTATATTAAGCACACTCAGGAAGAAGCTGTAGTTCTTAGGGATCTAGTAGAACATGTTAAAGCTAATTATCCACTAGATCATCCCTTAGAATCTGCTTGTAGGTATACTAAACGAATTCAGGATTTGCTTACGAACATCAGTAAACCTCATGCCCGAGTAATCAACAATTCTGTCATGATAACAATTTAGATCGGCTGTGACCCCAAAGAACAAGGACAAAAAAGTTAGATTCACTAAGCCCGTCACATCCTCAGGAAACATAAACACAAACACAGCTTCTTCATCGAACTTAGTTTTTAACAAACCTATGTTGTCTTCTACAGGAATAAAATCGTCTACTAGTGCTAGCGGATCACAACCTTCAGGCAATATAAAGAAATATAAGATTCAGCAAACACCAAGTAGTACTCAGAAGAATAAAGTAGAAGCCCACCCTAGAAAAGTTAAATCTAGTTTGAATAATAAAGACTATGTTGTTGCACCTAAAGGAACTGCTAATGTGCAGCATTCCAAGCTTAATGCAAGGTCTAAACTTAAATGTGTTAAGTGTAATGGTTGCATGCTTTTTGATAATCATGATTTGTGTGTTCTTGATTTTATTAATAATGTGAATGCTCGTGTAACATCTAAATCTGCTAAGATAAATTCAAAGAGAAAAGTTCGGAAACCAACAAGAAAGGTGTTTATAAATATTGGATATATCTGGAAATATATTGGTCAGACCTTCACTATAGTAGGAAATGTGTGCCCTTTAACTAGGATTACCACAACTACTAAAGTGCCCCTTAGGAAACCAACTGCTCTAAATAATGAAACACCTACACCTGTCATAACATTGGTTTACCCACAGAACCCTAGGAACATCCAAAAAACCTAATGTTTCCTGTTAGCAAATCTAAGGTCTACTTAAAATCTGTATCTGCTCAACAAAAAGGAACACACGTCAATCTTGGGTATCCATAGTTTCGTGATGTTACCATCTTACTCTCTTGATGAATACAGGTCGTCCCAATTGTTCTCTGGATATTTATCACACCGGCGGCTCCAGCATATGAACCAGAAAGATCGCTCTCCAGCTCACCAATTACCGACATAAAATATTTTTAGGTACAACTCAAAATGCGGAAATGACTCCACGTGGCAAAGATTGATTGGGATATGGTGATTATCAGATTGGGAAACTGTTTACGAATTATCAACAAGGGTTACTACGTAGAGAGGACTTGACAACAACTTCGATGTCTCTGTTGGGCAATTCTGTGATTCAAACCTTGAAGTTGCTTTTCGAGCCCAAACAACACCTGCTTCATTCGTAATAAAGAACAGTGTTGATGCGATATACGTTCCTGGATCTTGAGGCAACAACATCTTAACTCTATCTCTGGAGATCTGACGGCATCACTCTCCTATATGTCTAATTGTCAAAAGCCTCAAGACTAAGTACTTGGCTATGGCAAAAAAACCGACGCCTGTCTCACTCAGAAACTTTGCGTGTCACAATTCAACCATTTATCTCAGGACATGCTTGTTCGAGTCTCCTGAAGCTAAAATTTGGACAAAGGACCATACTGTGTTCTGCTTTACAACGGGCAAAAGCAAGACAGAACACCCTCCAAACCTAAATCTAAGACACCAAACCAAGAAAAACTCTATCTCTTGCACATGGATCCTTTGTGGTCCAATGCTGTCGCAAGTGTATAAGTGGGAAAGAAGTACAGTGCATCGTCGCATGTGTTGATGGGATTAATAGGGGAACTAGGCGTGTTTGAGACATTGGATTGTACAGGTGTTAAGTTCAAGGAAGATGAAGCTCCAGATTCATAATTAAGTGTGATTCGCAGATGGAAGGGTCCTTGGGGGGGTAGGAAAGTGTTTATGGTGCGTCTTCGAAAGGTAGACCAGGATAGTACAGTCTAGTGGAGCGGTATCAGAACAGAATAGATGGAGACTGGTGCGAGAGTGTTAGGGAGGGAAGGGAAGGAGCACTTGTCATACAATGACAGGTCATCTACTTTAGTGAGTAGTAGACACTAGTATGTGTGTGATATCATAGGTCTAGGCGAGATATCTAAGCGTCAGGATGGTTGTGCACTTCGCTGGGCATCAAAGCTTCTGTCTTACTCATGTAAATGCAAATATTATGGACAGTGTCGTTGAAAACGTAATCTACACTTATTGAAGTTGCCCGCATAAGATTGTTTGACTTTCATTTCATGACACCAAAAGTCTTCGTTATTCTTATATGGCAGAGGCATTTGGCAACCACGCATGTAAACCCAAAATCATTCCATCATACGTCTTCGTCACGGTAAAACTCCATGTGAGCTTTTACATGACAAACTTCCCGACTTATTGTTTTTTCATGTATTTGGTGCACTCTGCTATCCGATGAATGATAGTGAGAACTTCGGTAAGTTACAACTGAAGGCTGATATTGGTATTTTCATTGGCTATGCACCCACAAAAAAAGCATTTCGAATTTACAACCGGCATACCAGACGTATTATCAAAACAATTCATGAAGACTTTGACAGCTGAGTGGCGATAGCTTCTGAACATAGCAGTTCAGGACCCGCACTTCATGAAATGATTCCCGCAACAATCAGTTCAGGACTCGTGCCAAACCCTCCTCCTTCAACACTATTTGTACCACCTTCAAGAACTGATTGTGATATTTTGTTTTAACCACTGTTTGATGAATTACTCACTCCTCCACCTAGTGTTGATCACCCAGCCCCTGAAGTCATTGCTCCAATTGCTAAAGTAGTTGCTCCAGAACCCGCTGCATCAACTGGTTCACCTTCCTTAACAAATGTTGATCAAGATGCACCATCACCTAGTAACTCTCAAACAATACCCGAAACTTAATCTCCTGTCATTTATAACGATGTTGAAGAAGACAATCATGACTTAGATATTGCACACATGAATAACGATCTGTTCTTTGGTATTCTAATTCCAGAAAACGATTCTGAAGCATCTTCTTCGGATGTTATTCCTACTGTTGTGCATACTGCTACTCCTAACTCAGAACACGTTAACAAATGGACCAAGGATCATCCTTTAGACAACATCATCGGTGAACTCGAAAGACCTGTTTCCACAAGACTCCAACTTCATGAACAAGCCTTATTTTGTTACTACGATGCCTTTCTCACATCAGTTGAACCAAAGAACTATAAAGACGCATTAACTCAAGCATGTTGGATTGAAGCAATGCAAGAGGAGTTACATGAATTTGATCGTCTTGAAGTCTGGGAACTCATTCCATGTCCAGATAAAGTGATGATTATTACTTTAAAATGGATTTATAAGGTAAAACTTGATGAAATGTGAGGAATTCTAAAGAACAAGGCTCGTTTGGTTGCTCGTGGTTACCGTTAAGAATAGGGAATTGATTTTGAGGAATCTTTTGCTCCAGTGGCTAGACTTGATGATATTCAAATTTTCCTCGCTTATGCTGCTCACATGAATATGATCGTCTACCAAATGGATGTTAAGACGGCATTCTACGCGAAGAAGTTTATGTCAGCCAACCGGATGGGTTTGTGGATCCAGACAATCCGAATCATGTATACAAGCTTAAGACGGCTCTCTATGGGTTGAAACAAGCTCCACGCGTGTGGTACGATCTATTGTCAAAGTTTCTACTCTCTCAGGAATTCTATAAAGGAACTGTGGATCCCACATTGTTCATCAGAAGACAAGGCAAAGATATTCTCCTGGTACAAATCTATGTTGATGATAATAACACTATGCATCTACTACACCCTGAAATTTATGTGACTAAGTACCTAGTTTTCAAAAATAATTCGTCTAAAAGTTAAGATGTCGATGATGGTTAAATATAATTTTTTTCTAGGACTAAAGATTTCACAAAGATCCTAGATGGGCCTCTTTGTTAAACCAGTCTAAATATGAGTCTAAAATCATTGAAAAAAATAATGGTATAGGACTAGCGATAGAACAACCCAGAATTTTCAAAATCAAATGCCCTAATCAATCTATTTTACTAAGATCACATTATAAAACGGGAAATTTTTTGCTTTATTACATTACTTGCATTTCAAAAAATATCTCAGTATGTCCATAGAAAGCTATAATATGTCACAACATTATGCATAATATCTTAAAGAAGTGGGTAAATCTTATAATCTACCAATAACCCGGAGGAACACATAATAATTCCTCGAAAACCCTATCAACTTCGATAGCGATGATGAAGACGATGAACCTACACCACAACCAAAAACCTAACCTTTAAAACCAGTCAAATAAACACCGTTACCCAACATTAACAAACCAAAGATCATGTATCCTCAACGCCTTAGAAAAGAAAAAAAGGAGGCCCAATACAAAAAATTTCTTGGCATGATCCAAGCTGTCTGTTGGGATTTTAGATTTGACCGAACAAAAAAAGTACAGAGAATTAACCGATAATGACTAAATCAAGCATATTGGAAATGTCTTAAGCTAGGTTGTCGCAAACAGTACCAAAAAGTGTCCCCTAACACCCCAAATCCTCACACCTCAACCCTCCTCACCCTGCACCCCTCCTCACAAACAACCACGAATAACCCCTCACAACCAATAAAACAACTCAAACATAACCCAACCATAATACCAGTACCATGCCACCCACACACCCTTTTCTCGACCACTCCCACTTAAAACTTCAACACCCCCCCCAATATGCCACCCCCCCCCTCACCCAAGATGAAGTATAGAGCACACGGCCTCATACTCATATCACGAAACAGATTATGACTCCCCCCTTTCACAGAAGTCCTTTGGCAACAATTATCTTGTAACAAAACACCACTACAACACGACTCAAAGTGGCAAGTCTACCAATACCACGTATCCGCACCAGCATCCACCCTATAAAGCATCACCCCATAAACATGATAGAAAATAAATCGCTGATGCCAGCAATTAAACACCATAAACCATCAAAATTCCACGCACAACGTTCAAAACAAACTTAAGCTCAAACGTATCTAAGTAGTACTATCAAACCACCAGCAACTTGGGTATCAGAAGCCTCGTTGCACAGAACTAGGACAAACCAGGTTGTTATGTGTCTGTTCTTGACGAAAAAGAAGATAACAAATGTTTATGTATTAAAAATTGGGCGTAATAAGTGTACCATGAAGCGGGCAATAGGCAAACCCAACTAAAGCCACGAACATGGATTATATTAAAGGAATTGAAGACCACAGGTAAAAATACATTCATTGACCAGAGAAGCAAATGGAGCAACAAGAAGAGAGTAGCAAAAAGTTATATACTATAACCTCAAAGATTTGAACCCCATACAAGAAACGACCCTAAGAAACACCGTCATACACCCGAACCCACATGATAATACTTTAGAAGCCCAGGCATAAAGACTATCACTATGAGATGTTGCTGATCAAATATATATGTCACTTTCTTCTAATCAAAACCCAAAAGTCGATTTCATAAATAACATTAGCAGTTATCATGAAGGTATTAGACGATCAAGGAATATCTTTTACCTTATACTTAATATTAGTGCTGCTAAAAGAATTATGGTTAATACAAATACTAAATCCTAAATATAGGAAAACAGCTGTCAGCGATGATACATACTACTAGGCCCAGAAAACCACCATTCCTGGCACTATAGGCTTTTATTAAACAATCAAAATCCTCAAATACTACATCTAACTTTGCAACGAACCACAAGATCACGCATCCCTTGTCACACCGGTCCGGACGCCGACACACTCGTTCCAGGTTAACTCAAAATGAAAGTGCACACCCCACAAGATACCTTAAGAAATACCATTCGAACCTCACAAAAATACCTTATCAGAAAGACAAGTTAAATTGAATTTATCTATAGTAATAATGTAGCTTAAGTAATTGTCCAGACCACCGCATATCGTGTAGCAATCCTAACCCCAACCACCATTCACTATACACTAATCCAGCAGCAGACCCGACTAACCCAACCATACAACCGCTATCCCTCCCTCCAACTATCCCACACACTACCAGCTAAACTATCCCCACCCCCTAGTACCCCCCACCCATTTCTTCCTTCTCCAACCCTCAAACTGCGCAGTGTACTAGTGTCCCCCCAAATATCCCCTAAATAATGATCCCACCACCATAGAATCACCGACAAGTTCAACCTTCCACCTGACACCCACACCTTCTTCCGCCACCCCCCCCATTCAAACCACTCCACTAATTAACTCCCATATAATAAACCTGACAATACAACAAATCCTTACCTCAATAAAGTCTCCCCCCAATTTTGTGTAAAAGAAAAAAAAACTCCCTCCCCCCCCCACAACGTACCTACCACTGACACAGACAAATTAAATCCCCACTCCATCAGAGATGTTCCAGAAATCACTCCCATCCTACCAGTCGCAACACCCCACGCCCGATTGCCTGTAGAAGATCCTTGGTACATATGACACTTGCACGACAAAAACAAACCATGTTGAAAAAAGAAAATAAAGTAAAGAGGGCCCTCAGATCTAGCTATGTTCCAGCCCGAATGCCTGTTTAACAACCTATGACGAAAGCAATTATAACTGTTTGGTGAGAGTATTGTACACACTATTGTACAAACAAAGAGTATCGCACTGGCCCAGTTATGTTCGATATCGGCCAGTAAAGAGTTTTGATTATCGGTTGGTTTATCAGACAACACACAGGAAGAAAGTTTTTTGGTTTTGGTTTAAATGTTCTTAAAAGATTAAAAGCTCATATTTATTTGAATTAATTGGTTACAAATAAGATTGTTTATTACTTATTTGATGATGAAGTGGAATTGTTTAGGCTCGTGTTCTTATCATATCTTAAAGTGGGTGTTACACTTTGAAGATAACGTGTATCGTGCATAGAAAAGAAGTGAACAAAAGACCTTAACAAATTAGGCAAAGTATGTGTTATCTCACTTATGGTGCTCAGTGCTCCACTTTATGCTATCACTTTGGATATGTGTCCCTCAGTAGAAGATGAGGATATGGTCAAGAGGTTGCGATTCTACTTATATTTCTGACAGATTTAATTATTATTTCCGAATCTCGTGGAAATAACAAGACATAAGACACAAGTTTGGGTTATTCTACTTCAGCATCAAGTTTGTTATACTTAATTTTCTTCATCAAGTAATCATTACATAGAGCCTACAGAAATAAAGATTGCCAAAAATGTTAACATATGGTTACAGGGAAGCTTATTTTGTTTACAATGTTTATAACCATTTCAATTGGCATTGAGGTGAAGGTTATTACTACTGCTATCATTAATACTACCTTGCTAGTGTGAGTTTTATACTACTCAAGTTCATTTTTCTTATGGTGCTTAACAAATGGTGGTAATTTGAGAGTTAGTAAGGCTTTGGAGATTAAAAAGTGTGAAATTGGTTTGTAGTGACGAGTCAAAGTTGCTTATATTCATAAGTCCCCTATTTGATTATGACAAAAAGGGAAGATAATATTAACAGTTTGCAACCTTATAGATCCTTGTAGTGGCATGGGTACAAAGTGAGAATCAACTTAAGGGGAAGGTTTGTTTCATTCGTAGGGAGATGATAACATCTCAAATTCAGGGGAAGCTTTGGCTTTAGATGAAGTTTCGTACACGACCTTTGTTTGTTTTTGTCATCGACATCGAAATAGGGGGAAGATTGTTGGGATTCTAGATTATGAGAGACAAAATAAATAAAAGAATGAAACAAAAGAACTAAATCTAGACGATCAGAAATTCTTCAGCTGGTGGAGAATTAAATAAGATTTGGTCAAAAATATCAAAAAGATGAAGATCTCCTTAGAAAATATAAAGATAACAAAGATATAACTAAATGTTTAAAAGATTACTTGTTTATATCTTTTTATGTTAAACTTCCTTTGTAAGTCATATCTCCCTATTCAGAGAGATCATAGACATAGGTTTAGAATTAATTCCAAAAAAGTGTGTGTGCACAGAAAAAAGTATGTGTGAGTACACTTGATCCCCCAAAAAATGTAGACTCCTAAGATTGGGTGTATGTAGCCACAAGGTGATCTTTGATTACCGTGTTACAGGTGGTAACTCGATCTTATACTGATCATATAAAGTTGGGGGCATATGGAAATGTTTAATGAAAAAACCTTGTTTGTAATAAATTGTTCTATTATTATTCCTGCTTGCACATTTTTAAATAAACAGTAAAACATATCCTAGATGGGCTTAAACGATCTCCACACCGTCCGAATCAATGTACCTCTTGTCGATGTCTTAGTTGGAATGCCTAAATATGGAAAATTTCTCAAAGAAATCATAAGCAACAAACATAAAATTGAACAAATTTATGCCGCTTTCTTAAGCGATGAAAGTTCAGCAATGATCCAAAATAAAGTTCCACCAAAACTCGGAGACCCAGGAAGTTTCCTTATTCCATGTAATTTCAACAAAACTTTCTCCTGCAATGCTTTGGCCGATCTTGGTGCTAGCATTAACCTTATGCCATATTCCTTATATGCAAAACTATCTCTTAAAACTCTTAAACCTACCAAAATGAGCGTAATATTATCCGACAGATTATTCCAATACCCTGTTGGAATAGCTGAAAATATACTCGTTGAAGTTGGTAAATTCACTTTTCCTGCCGATTTTGTTATTCTCAAAATAGAAGAAGACAACAAAGTTCCCCTCATATTGGGACGACCTTTTCTTCACACTGCTGATGCAGTTATTCGAGTTAAACAAAAACTACTTAATCTTGGAGTTAGGACTGAACGAATGATCTTTAATATCAACTCTGCAATGAAACACTATTACTCAAACGATGATACCTGCTTTAGTATTGATGTTATCAATGAAATCTTAGAAGAAGATTTTGACGCTCTTCTAGACGAAGGAAGCAAAATCCTCCACTCCATCGAAGGAACCCTTCTCGAAGAAGAAATCTTTTCCGAATTCGATGAATTCATGGCAATGACTGCCGATGAAAATTCTGAATCTGAATCTGATACCGAAGAACCACCATTTGAGAAAATCACCATCAACACAGATTATAAAATCAAGACATCTTTGAAGAACCTCCTACGGATCTTGAACTCAAACCTCTTCCTGATAACTTGGAATATGTATTTCTGGAAGAACCATCTTTCCTTCCTGTGATCATATCGTCTAAACTATCTGCTCAAAACAAAAGAAAACTTGTATCCGTCCTTAAAAAACATAAAGAAGCCTTTGCTTAGAAAACGACAGACATTCCTGGTATCTATCCATTATTCTGTAAACACAAGATACAACTTCTGGATGACAAGAAATCAGTTGTCCAAAAACAAAGAAGGTTAAATCCAAATATGTAAGAAGTTGTTAAGAAAGAAATCATGAAACTCTTAGATACCAGTATTATTTATCCAATTGCCGATAGTCCTTGGGTTAGTCCTATTCACTGTGTACCAAAGAAAGGCGGTATTACAGTTGTCACCAACGAAAATGATGAACTTGTCCCAACAAGAACCGTCACGGGTTGGCGAGTATGCATTGATTATCGTAAACTCAATTAAGTAACCGCAAAAGATCATTTCCCTTTGCCGTTTATGGATCAAATGTTAGAAAGAATCACAGGAAATAAATATTTATGTTTCCTCGATGGTTTTTCTGGATATTTTCAAATTCCTATCAATCCTATAGATCAAGAAAAAACAACATTCACATGTCCTTTTAGAACAGACACTTATAGGCGAATGCCTTTCGGGCTATGCAATGCCCCAGCTACATTCTAAAGGTGCATGTTGGCAATCTTTCATGACATGATCGAAGAATCCGTCAAAGTATTCATGGACGATTTTTTCGTCTTTGGAACGTCTTCGACAAATGCCTAAACAACCTGAAAAAATGCTCCCATCATGGTAAAGATTCTCATCCTTGTCCTTAATTAGGAAAAATGCCACTTTATGGTCAAAGAATGAATTATGCTTGGACACAAGGTGTCTGGCGCAGGACTTGAAGTTGACAAAGCAAAAATCGACATAATCTTAAAACTTCCACCCCTACTAATATCAAAGGTGTTAGAAGCTTCCTCGGACATGCTGGTTTTTAACGACATTTTATTAATGATTTCTCAAAAATTGCCCGACCTATAACTAAACTGCTTTAAAAAGATACTCCATTTGAATTCAACGATGAATGTCAATAAGCATTCAAAATATTGAAAAAGAAACTCACATGTGCTCCTGTGATCGTAAGCCCAAACTGGAACCTTTTGTTTGAACTTATGTGTGATGCAAGTGGTTTCGCAGTTGGAGCTGTCTTAGGTCAAAAAGATGGTAAAAACTTCCACCCGATCTACTTCGCAAGCAAAACTCTAAATCCCGCTCAACAAAAATACACCATAACCGAAAAAGAACTTATGGTTGTAGGTTTTGCATTGGACAAATTTAGATCCTATCTTATTCTATAAAAAACTATCGTTCACACCGATCATTCAGCTCTAAAGAATTTATTCAAGAAACAAGATGCTAAACCACGTCTTATTCGTTGGATACTACTCTTACAAGAATTTGACATAGAAATCAAGGATAAAAAAGGTACAGAAAATGTCGCAGCTGACCACTTGTCCTGAATTGAAAATGACGAGTCAAGTGATGACAGTAAAGTGGATGATAACTTTCTCATGGAGAGGCCCTTATGGAAATTAACACCAAAGATGAACCATGGTTTGCAGATTTTGCAAACTACTTGGTAGCTGATATTATACCAAAAGGGATGACGTATCAACAAAAGAACAAATTCTTCTCTGACCTCAAACACTACTTTTGGGAAGAACCCTACCTCTTCAAAGTATGTTCTGACGGAATGATCAGACGCTGTGTATCCGGATCAAAAACCCTAACAATCTTAGATCAATGTCACTACAGACCAACTAGTGGACATTATCGACCCAATGTAACCGCTAAAAAGATCCTAGACTCAGGATTATACTAGCCGACAATCATAAAGGAAGCTCATACTCTAGTTCAACTTTGCGAAGCATGCTAAAAGACGGGAAATATATCAAAACGTGATGAGATGCCCTTAAACAACCGTTCAAGTAATGAAAATTTTTTTGAAATATGGGTATATTGACTTTCATGGGACCATGTCCAGAAATCCGCATAAGTTTGAATACATTCTTGTTGCTGTTGATTACGTATCTTAATGGGCCGAAGCTCAAGATTTACCAACCAATGATGCCCGAGTTGTTGTCACCTTCTTAAAGAAACTATACTGCCGTTTCAAAATGCCTAAAGCTCTAATCAGCGACCGAGGTACTCACTTCTGCAACAAAATAATGGAAAAGACGATGAAAAGATATGGAGTTAACCACCGTTTCTCTACATCATATCACCCTCAAACTAGTGGTCAAGTTGAAAACACGAACAAAGCTCTTAAAAGAATTCTTGAAAAAACTGTTAAAGACAATCATGCTATTTGGTCAAGAAAACTTAATGACGCTATGTGGGCTTTTCGTACTGCTTACAAAACACTTACCGGGACCACACCCTACAAACTCATATATGGAAAGAACTTCCACTTACCATTTAAAATTGAACACCATGCATACTGGCCTTGAAGAATTGTAATCCAGATCTGATTGCTGCTGGTGAAAAATGAATGTTCCAGTTACACAAATTAGATGAACTTAGACATCAAGCCTATGAAAACTCTCGATTATACAAAGTAAGAATCAAATTTTGGCATGATAGAAAACTACGAATGAGAAAAGAATTCAAACATGGAAACAAGGTTTTGCTCTTTCACTCCAAGTATAAATTCAAACAGCCGAAACTCAGATCCCGTTGGCTAGGACCAATGTAGTGAAACATCAATATCCATCCAGGTATGTTGAACTCTATGGAAAAGATGGAAAAACATTTATTATTAATGACCATCGACTCAAACTATATCATGAAGAAGAAGATTATAATGACGAAAGGGAAGCAATTACTATATTCTTTCGTAAAGAATGACTCACCAGGTTCGAGTCTAAGTCTAAGCGACTCACTTACAAAATATAGCGCTTCTCGGAGGCAACTTGCTTCACTTAAGTTTGGAGGAGTCCCTCCTCCATTCTTCCACTCATATCCTTTATTTATTTTCTAAAAAAAGAACAAAAATATTTTCTTTTTGTGCTTTTGTATTTACTTTTATGCTGGTAATATAGTTTAATAATTTGGAAAATTATGAAGTCTGCTCAAGGATAGCTCTCTCGCAGCTACGTTTCTCTATGCCCCGGGAAGTACCGTTTTCCCTTAATTTTCCCTAATTTATTTCTATTATCAGTTATCACATTGAGGGCAATCTTCAACATAAGTGTGGAGGGGACCCAAATAGGAAAAATTAATCATATCCCTCCATGTTTGCCCTGCCAAAATTTTTGCCAACTGATACTTTCAAAAACAAAAATCTTAAAATTAATATATATATGCTTTCAAAAATAAAAAAACGCTCTTAGTAAGGCAAATCCAACTGGATCGACATTTTAACTAGCACAAAAATCAACCCACCAAAAATTATGAGAATTATAAGCCTTTAGAATATTCGGGTACCCACATTTGGTACCCAAGATAATTGATGCCTTTACCTTGTTTGAGTTAAGTAATGGAGCAATCATTTGTATAAATTCCGCATCGTATGGATGTGTATATGTGGTTTTGTCGCCTTTTCTGGAACAATGGTATTGGTTGATAATTATTATGAGTGAGCTGGTAATTTAGAAGCTCTAGAACTTGTGCTTGATCATCATTTACTAGACCGAAGCCTGATTAATCATATGTTATGAATTCCGCAAGTCCCTGTTCTTGCAAGTGCTCCCTTTAGCGCTAAGTTGCTGAAATACCTAAGTAAGAAGTTAAAGTTAAAAGATGAAGTCTTGTGCCAAGCCTTAGTTATTATTATCCTATTGGTAAAAAAAATATATGTGTAATATATATAGAAGTTCAAAAAAATAAAGGCTTAAGTTCCGCATAAAGAGAGATTATTTTATATGCTCCTCCGCAATCAGTATCGAAGTTCCGCCATACGGTCTATTTATGTGTCCAGTACAATCTAATGTAAGCTGTCTAGATTATGTCTGTGCAATTGAGTGTCTTCACAAAAAATATATAAAACCCTATCTGAGTGAACTGAGTGAATTCTAAATTAAACACATTTCCTATGTGAGGTGCTTAGTTATATGTCAATGCCTGAAAAGTTATCTAAACCTGTAAACACTTGTAAAATCCAAATTTTCTCTACGTCCTATAAATGATTTTTAATTTTTCTTCCGCTTGTGATTGGTTGAGGGCAAGCAACAGCTAAGTATGGAGGGATTTGATAACGCCCAAATTATACATGTTTTCGGCGGCGTTATTCGTATATATTTAATCATTTCTTGTGAACTTTCGATACTTAATAGCATGAATTTCTTGCAGGTTCACTTGAAGATATTCCAAGCTCAAACACAACAAATCAAGTATTTATATGCTAAGGAAAACAATATACAAAGAAAAGATAAAGATCAAGCTCAAAAGTGCAAATGTGCGCCGCACTTATCCTTTGTGCGCCGCACTATCTCCTCAAGTCAATAGAATTAAAGACTTAGTCAATTAAACGCGTTAACTCCACAAGTACGCCACACTTACTATTTTGTGCGCCGCACTTCCCATTTGACTACGAAGAATAAATGAAGACTTAAATTCTACTACATTAATACCTCAAGTACATCGCACATATTCTATTGTGCGCCGCACTTCTTCACTAAACATTTAATTCCCTTGCATTAAATCACCAAGTACGCCGCATAATATCTTTGTGCGCCACACTTTCACCCCTCACACAGCCTATAAATAGGGGATGAATTTCAAGCAAATTCATTCAGTCCCTTCTTTATTCCTTCTTATAACAATCTCACACACACCTCTTCCCTCATAACCCCTTTCCAAACATCCACTAAGCATAAACACCATACCCTCGTGGAGAAATCAAGATCAAACAAACAAGAACGAAAAAGATCATCATACTAGTTTAGGAAATATGAAGTTTATTGATGAATCAGCTATTGTAATGAACTTACGTAGCCAAGGATAAAGGCTAATATCTTTACATGAACTACTCGGTGATGTTATGATAATGAAAAAGTGTTTTGGTATGAATACTTGATCTCTTTAATATCACAAGCATATGTTGCAATCCTTGTTTATATCTATCTTATCTGTTTTTGCTTATCAATCTTAGATTATATAATCATATCGGTATAGGTGTCAAAGACCCGTTACGATCTATGTGGATTTAAAGATTTGTCCATGATCTTTATCGTCTGTGTCGAGAAATCCACTTTCGTAAATTAATAAACAAAATAAGCTTTGATATAATAAGTAACTAAACTATTTGAGTGACACATTTGGTCTAGTCTACTAAATATAAGTCTTAAGTTATTAAAGTTTATTTGTGAAAATGTTTTCTGACGAGAAATCCTTTTTGTAAGTTAAAGGTTTCATTTTCAAGATCATTTCCAACACTTATGAATTATTTTCAACTATCCGAGTAGTCATCTTTGTTATCACTGGTAAAAAGTTATTTACAAAATTGTTAAAGTTTATTCTCTTCTAATTATTAGAATACTACTTAAATCCCTGTGGACAACCTGGTCTTACCTAAAAAGATTATACTACATACATGGGTTATACTTTTACCCGTGTGTTTCCCTATAATAAAATTGGTATTTTTGGTCATTATAAATTTAAAGCTTTTGAAACACATCAGAGTTCCACCACGTAAGAGCCTTACCAACAAATGATCCAGCATTGTACTTCACCTTATGGTTATCCCCCACACCCACTCATATCCTAAACTGACTCCATCTTCTCAATCTAACGGGTATAGACTATAGCACCTCCCTTACTATAAACTGTTTTGGGTTATAAGCTAAGAACTTCTTGTAGGTACAACCCCTTTGGTCGTTGTTCACAATGACATTCCTAACATCGCTCTGGATGTTGTTATTGACGGCATCACCGTTTTGGTTCATATCATTCCCCTGATTGCTACATTGGTTGCCTACTTGAGTTTGGGAACTAGGTTCTGCAACTGTTGAGCAATGACTGTGGAGAAGTCAGGGACTCCACTGACACCTCAATTGCCTTAACACCTCGGTCATTTCCTTGACCATCAAGTTCACCAATTGTTTCATTGTTTCTCCTCACTGGTTCTCTAGTTCTTCTAGCTCCTCTACCAACTCGTCCACCCGTTCCTCCACCTCGTGGTGCAGCAGTAGATCGGCTTGCACTTCATGTCGTCATCCTTGGCGGCATTATCTACACGAGGGTAAACATGGGTAACGTTAGGTAGGAGGGAAGGTCAGCTTATGGGTGGTCTAAATATACTATATATATATATATATATGATATATAATAAAAATATATCTATAAATATATAATATTAATATAATAATTATATATATATATACACACACACACATATATATAAATACGATCCTAAGGTGTCATTACTGATTTGAGTGAACGATATTACCAAATGTGCGTGAGTCGTGATACATTTATTACTACGTTGGCCACCGTATTTATATTTTCATCCTTCCCAGTTGTGCTCAGTATTGGGCTCACACATCTCGATGATTGACTTATCTACTACTATATATAAGATATATCCATAGATCTAATAGAAGGCAAGTAAAAGCGGGAACACCGCGCACATAGATCATATAATGCAACTATATAAAGGTTCTTATGTTATAGTCTAGGCCAAACCACTTAGTTCTTTATAACCTGGATCTGATACCAATCTGTCACACCCCGACAAGGCGAAAACACAGGATGCGAAGGAGAATTGATAATCATAACATAAGATACAAGATAGAGAAATACTAAAATGCATTCGAGATAAGTGTCGTGATATTCTCTGACCACAAGTAGCACTTGGGTGAAGATCCGTCAAAGAACACATCACATAGTCAAAAGATCACAATCCAAATTCCCACGCAGGGGATAAAGCTAGTCTCAAGATAACATAATCCAAAATGCTCAAGATCAAAACAAAATAACAAGATGCAAGTCTCTCAGAAAATTGATCCATACTGGATGCCCTTAAGTTCTCTAAAGCTCGCAACATAAACTTCACTAGACCCTTAACATACCAAAAAAATGATATCTCTAAAGGTCAACAAAGAATTGGTAAGCTCGTAGGTTTTGATTACAAACCCATTGTTGTGCCATACTTTATTACAAGTTGGAAAATTAGGCAATATGATAGTGAATCATGCAATAGTAAGATTACCAAACAGCAACACATGCTATCAAAGGTCCATAGATACACCACTAATATAGATACCAACACTCTCAAAGATCCAAGCTTCTAAGTTAACACGCACCTAAAGCCTACCAGCTAGAGCTATGCATAGGGCGGAAGATCACAAGTTTGCAAGTTCACAAGATCACAAGTTCACAAGATCACAAGATACCTCACAATACCACATATGATCCACATACAAGTTCTACCAATCTCATGTCATTCAACATAGCAGTCATAGGCACCTAAGCATTTGTCCAAAAAGACAAAGTTTCGCATAGTTAAAAAATAAGTTCAAAAACAGATTTGAGTATCATTTCCCCCCAACGGAAAAAAAAGAGTCAAAAAGTAAGGCTACGAGAACTCACCTTAAGCAAAAGGTGATATGTAGCAAAGATCTAGATCAAACAAGTAAGTGCAACGACGTCCGGTCACGACCTAATCCAGTTAATGTTCAATTTTAGATATACGCTCTAAAAGTGTTTTCAAGGTCGATGCATAGAGGTCAGATGCGCATTGTACCGTCACCCTTAACGTCATTTTTGACTAAATTGAATCTGACATTTTATAAAACGTCTCTTTTGAGGTCGTTTTCTATGACTTGTGCGTTTGGACTATGAAGTAGCACCCTATTGTTACCATTCCGCTGCGACCTGATTTTGGGGGTGTTACATTTCTCACATACTGTGACAACAAGTAAAGATTTTAAGAGTCCTTCGCATTATCCTTGTGGTATTGCCAGAACATCTGAATGATACGAAAGTACTCACAATGAAGATGGAAATCCTTCTAGAGCCAACATCAAACAAGCTCTTGGTAGGTGACATGTGAGATCCACTATGGATTAAACTTGTGACAAATGGAAAGCAACGATGGTGCGATTCTTTGTGAATCAAACTTGTTCCAGGTTGTGAATTGACGAATCATTTTGGAAAACCTCTCGATGTGCTCAACAACTGATTTTCTAGCACATCGATTGTGAACTTATTTCAAAACAAATGAGTTTCTAATGAAATTTGATTTTATGCTATCAAACACTCTCGATGTGTCACAAAATACTTTCTCAAACGACACGTCGATTGATTTTCAAATCAAGTTTTCTCTTTAATCGGTAAGATAGTAACTAACCGATTCACTCTTATCGTGCTGTCTGCTTTGAGACGTTCCGATACAGAGAACAGGCAAGTATGGAGATTTTGATGGTTACACATCAGATGATCTGATACTTATACTGGAAATCCTGTCAAGGAGATTCTTCTTAAGATGAATCTACCTGATCACAGGTCGGTCCTCACGGATCCAGAGGTTAATCCAACCAGACTCGGGCGAATGACAAAGCCATATTCGCCCACAAGCTTTATTGCTAACTGTTTTATTACAGGATCAAGCAAAGATGGAGATGGAGACACCTCGTTCCAGTGGAGTCAATTCACCACCCAATGCTCACACTTAATGTTTTCAAGTAAAGACATCATGACAACTGAATGACCTACCACACAAGGATCACTACATAGTGTACAATGATCTCAAAGAATGAAGAATCAAAGACTACGAGCTACTGACAGAAGGTCGAAGAACTAGAATGCTATTATTCAAATTGTATTTTATGGGGTGACCTCCCTTAGGGGGAGATTGTTAGGATTATGGAAAAGACTCGGTCACCCCCATGTATTGTTTAGTATAGCAAAGCTCGTAGTTATAAAGTAAGCGTATGACTAGTAGTATTGGGCAGGGCCTTTAGCCCACTTGTAAGCCCATACTCAAGCCCATTGGGGCATAAACACTCATGTATATAAACCCCTTCCTAGCCATGGGAAGGGGTTGGTTGTTCAATTTATGATAATACTTTGTCTTGCACTTTCTATCTCTAGAAATATCACTTTCTCTCTCTATGATTAAGTAGCCAACCCATCATCTCTTGCTTGTGTTATGATATCATGTATACTACAATCCGACAACCCAAACGTTGACCCACTGCTCCTAAATCTTCATGTTCTTGATCAAGTTGCAAACTTTTTAAGAGTTTGTGTGTGTGTTAGTTTTCGGCCGAGCAAACAAAGAAGAGAGAAAGAGTGTGTTTGATTTTTGAAAGAAATGAGAAGTGTGTGATAAGAATCAAGACAAAAGGACAACGTACCAAGGTTGGGACACAAAAGCTAAAAACTAGCCATCCTTGTCCCCCCTTGGGTTCGACCGGATATGACATCCAAGGGAGGGTCGAGTTGCTTCTTTTTGTGTCGGGTTCCCTCAAGACTCATTAATCACGACTTTAAAATGCTACCCGAAGCTTTCTATTATTTTTTATGAACTCAAAAATACTTTTCCATGAATTTAGAATATTTACACGACATATTTCACAGTCAAATTTCATTAGATTCGCTTTGAACATTAACGGACGTGTCGGAACTCGTTATAAGATATCTCAAGCTATACAAGGGACAAACCTCCTGGAACATGATCACATAGATAAAATCCTTTAAAAAGGATTAACACAAGCACATATCACTAAGATAACCAAGATCAACATAGATTCATCACCGTCAACACAGTAATTGCTCTAACGGACATGTCAAAAGTCAAATAGTCAAATGACTAAATTAGAACATATAGATCCTAGAAAAGTGCAAGGGTTACAAAATGAAACTGAAGTGGTTCAAAATACCTGCATGTATTGTTGTACTGGGTTCTGCTCAGTTGGTTAATATCAGCAACACCTTTATAACCAGCGACAACCTCAAGGATTTGCCTGAAGATGATAATATATTATATCAACATCAAAAAAGTTAAATTTAAGATATGAAACAATTAGCGTCAGTCTTGGGCCTCCCATTTACAGACGATTTCTAAAGCATAATATTCAATAGGCAAAATGGGTGGAGCATGTAATGGGTCAAAATTGGTTCAGGTTGAAGCAAGTCAACTGTTAGTACGCGTTTAGCTGTTAGCATTTTTTTGTCCATTTTTTAACATGTAAAAATAACATTGTTTTAATTATGATTACAACAATAATAATAATCTAAATGGTTTGATTTGTATGCGTAATAATTCTATTTGGCCCTTTTCCTTTTAGCTGATTTTATTTTATTTTACCCGATTGAGATATTAGACAACTAAATCAACCCTATCATACTGACAATGTATTATGCATATATGTTAAGATAATGAGCATCACGAAAATGCACTTACCGAACTAAACGAGGTTCATTTCGACCTTTGACAAGGGAATCCTGGTCATACTTTTCTTTCTTCTTAGAAGGCCAGGTGGATTTTTTGAATTTTTTCCGGCGTGAGTATTTTTTATCTCACAATAAGAAGAATCTTTCTTGATCATCATTCTATCAACTGGGATACTCTTTAAAGCATCAAGGTTCTTTGAATTTTTCAGAGAACAACCATTTATACTTGTTCTTGTAACAAAAATATAAAATCAAAATTAGGAACTTGTACATTGTAACAAATGTAAACACGAATCACATGTATTTAATTCAAATAGAATGGGAGGATATTGACCTATAAAAAGATCATTAAATGCCAGAAGCTTGTCACGGTCTTCAAGTGTGCCAGTAAATTTGTGGGCAACTCCACCACAGATGACAGAACCTATCACACATTAAAAACTATTTAGCCAAGTTCATAGCTTTTGATGTCAACAAACATCAGAATTCACATAAATTATTAAGCGTCATATTATTCACTGATTCAATTACTTTCTATACAATCAGATTCATCCATCATACCTATGCTTGTTTTGTTCAAGAATGCCGTAGAAATCAGCAACACCTGCTCGCATGTGAAGAAACATTGGAAGCTTCAGGGTATGTGCTAATTGAAACTGCCTCTCGAAGTCTTCGTTTATATAAGGGAGGTAGTGTATTGTAGTTTGCTTCTTTATAAGTATTTATGTTGTCCTGTTTATTGGTTTCGATCTTTATTTGAGACGGTTTGTTGTGTTTTCAGGGAAAAGTATAGGATTGATGAGATGAGAAGAGATAAGTGGAACTGGGCATGAAAAGACCAGTGAGGGTACCAGAAGCCGCCACTAAGTAACAAACTTTCAATGCTTTGCTACGACTCGTGAGTTGTCGATTGTGGTTGGGTCATTAGATGGGGATATTAAGTTGTATTCAACAACTTCTATGAGACAGGCCAAGTCTTGTTCATGTTACTCATGATGGGAAGTGTATTGGGAACTATTGATACATGTCTGATTTTGATATGTACCTTATTTATGGATAAAGATGAAAAAACAAAGAGGGGTTTAATGGTCAAATGGAGAGCAAGGTGTTGTTTGTTTCATTAAGATGTTTTAAGTCTGAATCTGAATACCGCATCTGACTAGTAAGATGTGGTTGAAAAGTCTGAATATGAATGAAATAACATTGTTTGTTTTTTACAAACGTCTAAATGGCTTAAATCAAGACTTTACATTATAAATATAGCTTTTTTTTGTTGTTACATTCAGATGAATTTAGTATTAATCTTGAATCAAACGTCATAAAATTAATTTAATATCGAGTTAATTCGAGTCGAGTCAACTCGGGTCGGTTTAATGTAGGTTCGGCCAATTTGAATATGAGATAAATGTAAAAAACTTTTTTTCCCTTTTAAATTGAAAATTTAAAAATAATTAATAAAAAATCTTATTCGAGTCGACCTGAACCCGAGTTAGAAAAAAAAATTTAACCCGATACTCGATCTTATTTCGCATTCGAGTTGACCTGAATAACCCGATTTTAACTCGACCCGAATAAATTCAATCGGGTTCAAGTCCAAATCAATTTTTTGGCATCTAATCACTAACCATCACACAAAAGACGTTAAAAAAACACATGAATAAGTACTTGCTCAACTTGCTCATGACTAGAAACAATATAATACTAAAATAAATAGGTATTCTTATCATATAAAATGATTAATTAATTAAATATATATTTTAAAGTAGTACACATTCACGTGTATGCGTGAAGGAGAAAACACGTGAATATGTACTACTTTAAAATATATATTTTAAATTAGTACACATTCACTTTAAAATATATTCCAGCTGCAAGGTTATAGTAGTCAAATCTTGTGCATTCGTATACGGCTTCAAAAGCATAATAAATTCCATGGTGACTGATTCTCATAATCTCATGGGTGTGCCTTTTTATATTACTCCATAGTTTACTGTGTTGTCATTATTAATTAGTAGATAGCTCTGCATATCAGTATATTATTTGTCTTGAAGTTCATGTGAAGCAATATATTAAAGCAAGATGTAATCTGTTGTCTACTGTTGCTCCATAGTAGCTGATATACAATGAAGATTTAGTATTGCTTATTTAAAAGTAAAAGGGTGTTAGTGGTTGCTTATTTAGAAGTAGGAGGGTGTTAGAGATTAATAACAATAAATATAATTTGAATGTTTTGAGGCTAACCTGCATCCGATGCACAAGTGGTTGTGATGGCATCATGGCTGACATGTTCGACATCTGATATTGGAAACAATATCCATAGAAGTTGAGACAGTCCTCAAAATAGTGAAAACCAGAATATATGATTAATGCAGGATGAAGCTATTAAAAGGCTATGTTGATTCGCACCTAATACTATGATAATGAAGTATGATCTTAATGGACGTATAAAAAAAGGATGAAGTCTGTCATCATATGATAATATAATATATACTTAGTACTATATAGTAAATGCGTTTTATAAACCCTGAGGCCATAACAAGTTGTTGGATTCACTACGACAAGGCAAAGTCTGAGCGACTTGACCAAAATCATTTTAGATTATTAAGAGAAAAATAATGCATTAAGTGCTTTAAATAAACGTAATACAAACCTTATGGACATGCAAACAAAATAAAGTGAGCCCGTAAGTGTAGATGTGATAACAACCGAAAATGCTTGAGCGAACGACACATATGGAGGCAATATTCTGGTCTAAATGCAGAAAAATATAGTATCCATTAGTTAGAGGCAGAATTTGACCCATTTACTAAGAAAAAGCTCAGGTTTTAAGCTTTGCATGTCAGGTGATTTTCCTAACTTGTTATGCATGTTGTTACGTATGAGCTTAGTAAAGTTGTTTCGTTACTTATTGGCTGCTCAAGTGTTATATTCAACGCCTGAGGCAAAGCAACTATATTTGACCAAAAAAGGTACGACACTTCTAAAAGAGTAAAGAACTTAGGGCTTACCAGTTCAATGGAGATCATCCTACCAACTTCACGTTGCAGCAATGCAAACATGTAACCAAAGAAGCCCGCTGCAACCAAAACTGCAATCTCTGCGCAAAACATTCACAATATTCAATATGACGGTCATTTAGATACTTTGGGATCAAGTATTAGTATACCAAGAGGAAAATGGGAATGGTTGCATTCTTTTAAGACAACCATGGAGGTAAGAGGGAGAAATATATTACTTGACAAGATGGCTTTGGATCAGTTTTATCACAAACTGGGTCTAAAATATTTGAGATCGATTTCACTTGTGCACTATAGTTCAAATTTTAGATGGCTACATGTTTTATATCCTAAATGCTTCTATAAATTAACACAATTGACTCACCACCTCATATCTTTGAAGACTATTTAAGCATAACAAATTCGCTTTGACAATGTTCATATAGTAACCACGATAATTTTCTGCTGCAGACTGCAATATTGTGCTACATTTAAAATAACTCATAGCCAAATAATTAATAGTAATCTGTTTAGAATTACCTTATAAATATCATCGGATATAAGAGCCATGCGATGAGCAAACTCAACTCTAGAATTAAAGTACATGAACTTGTCGATGAGAGGGCTGCAAAGAATGTAACCCTACATTTCAATTTAATACACAAACTTTAGTTTTATGTTTAATGTTTTATGTGGTTTAATATTCACGGGGTTGAAACATCTACTTAAATAGTCAACATTGGTTAATCACCATGTTCATTAGCTACAAACAACAATGTTTCAAATATCATATTTTCTGATTCACGTGTAGATAATGTTGGATCGAAAATTTTGATAGTGCAAAAATCAAATATACCAAAGTCTATAAGTTTTCTTATTAATCAATCAAGAAAAGTCATCATCTTGTTTATACAATAATCCTATCTATATATATAGAATGAAAAGGTGCGAATGAATGGTTGTGTTGGTTCAAAGAACCGATATGTCTCTTTCAGTTGTAACTGCCAAATGGCGGTTATGTTCTTTCAGTGGGTCCTATTATTCCGATTGTGATTATATGGGGGTCGGTTTGACCCGGTTTGACCCAATAAAACTCTAATCACAAACGGTGCCTTGTATTTCTTAAGTCCGATGAGCTGCCTCATTGTTAGAAATCTGATCTTCGAGTGCCTATGAGTATTTCAACTTTCTGATAATCTCACTACGAATTCTACTGGATTCGTCCCTTTTCAACGCATTCTCTGATGAGTGGTATTTCGTATCAATGTGCTTGCTTCTTCCTGAAAGACAGGATTTCTTATTAATGCTATGGCTGATTATTGTCAACCATATAGTAATCTTCCTCTTCGACCGAAATGTGTAATCTGTTGAGTAGTCCTCTTTAAACCAAAATGCTTGCGTCGCTGCAGCTGTTGTCTGCGATGAATTCTGATTCCAAGAGTATAATGCTACAGTGGCTTGTTTCTGAGTGCTCCAGCTAATTTGAGATTCTCCATAGTAAGAATATTATGCGGTAGTTTCCTTTTCCTTCTTGAGTGTTGACCCGTAGCTGCCGTCGCTGTTCCAGATTCTTGTTACCCTCCGAAATGGCTTGTTAGGTGGATTCCATATTCCTTTGTTCCTTTCACATAGCGAAGTACTTTCATTAGTGGCCTTCATATGCTGTTCCTTTGGTTCTTGCATAAAACGACTAAGTAATCCTACAGAATAACTTAAGTCGGGTCTTGTGTGAAGCGGATATCTTAAACATCCAATTAAGCTTCTGTATTCAGTCGAGTTAACCATGGTTCCTTCAGCGGTCTTCGTTAGTTTTGTTCCTGGATCCATTGTTATGATTGTCTCATTGCTTTCTAGCATTCCAGCTTCCTTTAATATCTTCCTTGCGTAGGCAGATTGCTTTATTGATATGTCACCTCCAGATTGTGTGACTTCAATGCCAAGGTAATAGGCTAGCAATCCCAAATCGCTCATCTCAAAAATCTCTTTCATTTGAAATCTTAAATTTGTCAATCTCCTCTTAGGTGTGCCAGAGAGATTAAATCATCCACGTAGACTCCTACTAAAAGGATCGAATCTTTTTCTTTTCTTGTGTAGATGGCTTGCTCCAGTGCGCATTTCTTGAAGTCTAGTGATTTCAAGGTGTTATCTAGTTTGATGTTCCAAGCTCGCGGTGCTTGTCTTAATCCATATAATGCTTTTATAAGTCTGTAGACTTTTCCATTATCTTTTCTTTTAA
Source organism: Tanacetum coccineum (assembly GCA_026074375.1). Lineage (NCBI taxonomy): Eukaryota > Viridiplantae > Streptophyta > Magnoliopsida > Asterales > Asteraceae > Tanacetum > Tanacetum coccineum. Next base: position 28,237 of record BQNB010040016.1, read on the forward strand.
TAAATCCTTCAGGTTGTGTGACGTATACTTCTTCTTGTAAGTCTCCATGTAAGAATACCGATTTTACGTCAAGGTGATGTACTTGCCATTTGTTGTTAGCTGCTATGGCGAGTAGTAACCTGATGGTTTCCATTCTTGCTACTGGTGCGAATACTTCTTCAAAGTCTATGCCATGCTCTTGTATGTAGCCTTTTGCTACTATCTAGCTTTATGCTTGATATCTTCCGTCTGCCATCTTTCATGGGCTTGAATAGCCCATTTCAACCAATTGCTTTGTGACCAGGTGGGAAAGATGTTAATCTCCCAGTGTGTTCCTATTGATGGAATCAAATTCATCCTTCATTCTTCTAACATTTTTGGTCATTTTATGCTTCCTTATATTCTTCGTTCATCCTCAGCCCAGTAATATTCTCGGAATTTTCATATAAATCATCAAGGTTCTATAACCTCTTATTGTTGTATGAATCAAAGTGTGATTGTGTTTCTTTCTGTTTGTGTCATGACTTTCTCACTTTGATTGGGTGATTCTATGGGAATTGATTTGAGGTGACCTTGTAGGTTGGTGTGAGTGTCTCGAGCTGGTGAGTTCAGCTAATGTTGGAGACGATAAAAATCCCAAATCATCATCGTATGGAAAATCATCGTCTTCTTCATTGGGTGATTTTCTAGTTGTGATGGTCGATTTGTTTTCTTCAAGATTTCCTATTCTGAAATCAGTCCATTCTGTCGTCGTTGTGCTTCTCACGCTAAAAATATACTCAAAACGCCATTCTCATTTCTTTAAACTCACATCTCCTACAAACACATATCCTTTGTGTTGTTGGATCAAACAATCGATAGGCTTTTGATCCATGCTCGTTTCCTAGGTATACCATTTTTATGCTTCTGTCATCTAACTTTGTTAGAAGCTCGATGGACCTTTGTGTATGCAATGCTAGCCAAGACTCTTAGTCTTCTGGCTTGGCTTCTTTCCTTATTAGCTTCGTATGGATTGATGTCTTCTAGCGTTTGTGGAACGCTGTTTAAGAATGTAATATGGCGTGTCAACAGCTCAGCCCAAAGTCCTTGTCAATTTCGTTTGCCTTCATCCAGCATCTCGTTGTTGACATGATGGTCCTATTTCTTCGTTCTACTACTCCATTTTGCTGGTGATAAGGGGCGTGTAGTTTTCGTGTTATGCCAATTTTCCTTGCAATACTTTGTGAATTCGCTCAATTGAATTCTCCCTCACACGATCCGTCCTAAACAACTTCAATGTTTGTCCTTAACTCATATTCTTGAATTCCTTAAAAGGTATCAAAGCTTGATCTCTGACTAAGAAAATACCCACATATATCTTGAGTAGTCATCGACTAATAAGAATATGTATCTCTTGCCAGAAGGTGTTGGTGGTGTAAATGTCCCACATGTCTCCATAATTAGACTAGAGGTGATGTAGATCTACCTTTTGCTTTTTGGGAATGGCGCTCTGCTATGTTTTCCGACTAAACAAACATCACAAATTTGTGTTGTATGTTTGATGGCAGGTACTCCATGGACTAAGTCCTTTTAGTTCATAGTTTTTAGTGACTCAAAGTTGAGTAGTACTAATCTTTCGTGCCCATAACCTGTAGTGTCCGCTCAGTATTGCTAATAGACAGACAGGCGTCCCTATCTTTAAAATAGCCTTATAGAGTCTGTTCTTTTGTCTTGGGACTCTTATAAATATCTGATTGTTTACGTCATAAAGTCGTAATTCGTTATCCTCCATTTCTACTTTGCAGCCAATTTCTTGTGATGTGTCAGGCTTAAAAGGTTGCTTTTTAGGGTTGGTGAAGGTAATAGACGTGTGAGACAATTCTTTGTTTCCCATCGTCGCATTCTATTACAATTGAACCTTTTCCTTTGATTTCAATGTATGAGCCATCTCCAAATTTGACTCTCCCACTAACCTTCTCATCTAGATTCTCAAATCATCTCTCATACCGTCAGTGGTAACTTGCACATTATCCAAGTACCATTGACTATCCTTAATCGTCTCTTTATATCCTACATCTTCCTCATGTAGCGAGACTTCTTGATCTACAACTTCTCTCTCATTATCTAGTATCGCCATTAATAGGGTTGGTTCTAGTATCTATTCTACTAGATTTGAAACTCTCGTAGCGTCTTTGTCCCTGTTTTGACAATTAGCGCAATATGCCCTATCTATTGCATGATAGCATTCAGTTTGCTAGGATCTGCTCTAGATTTCCTGAAGTTGTTTTTCTTAGAAGAGGTATCTCCAATTTTTCTTTTCCTCTCTAAATTTCTCGTGGTTATTATTGTGAGAAAATTTATATTTTCCACGACCACGTCCCCTAAAATTCTTTCCTCTGTTATCATGTCGTGTGAACATTAGTTTCTCTTGATCGTATCACTTTGCTTCCCTTTCTAAATTTATTCCTTTCCTCATATGCCTTAAGTCTACAATCGCTTCTTCTAAGGACCATTTCACCTAAGTCTGAATATTGTACTCTTGATGTCAACTATTTGCAAATACCTATCGGGTACGCATTTAATAGTTTTGCGTACTTAAGGTGAATCATCACTATGTGTATCAAAACCAGCGGCTTATTTACGAGTGTGGTTAGTTTTGCGGTGAAGTGTCTATTGTTTCCGTCTCCTGTCAAAAGAAATAAACTCCCCAAAAAAATTTTTTTCAGATTTGAGTGTTTGTAATCTCGCATGTTGGACACTTTCTTCTCCTACGTGTTTTGTTATTAAGCAATCCATATTTCTTTGCGGTATTATGTTTGTAATTTTGAAGTAGTTGTTCTCGGGTAAGGCATGGTATATAAAAGCAATGGCAGTTTTTGTCTTTTTCTATTAACTTCTACGGTTTTTTCATTGGGGTACTATCATTTCCCCAAAACCGTTGCTTCAACGGATTATTTGCATCGAATTGCCCATAGTGAGTACTTCGAGGTTTTAATAATGGACATGAAATTGAGGTGTTTAGTTGGAGCTAAGTTCTTTCTTAGACTTTCTCCACTATCTTTATCCTTCGTCTATCTCTAGGAAATCGCAAAATAAAATCTCCAAAGAATATAAATCCCTAACACTAAGTGTCGGATCTTCCTTTTTCTGTGAGTACTCTTATTCTTGCCTTAATGGCCTTATTCTTGAGATTCTTATTTTCTAAAGAAAAAATCTAAGGTTAATTACTCCTTACAAATTATTTTCTTAAAAATATAGTAGGCACTCTTAATCCTTTTGTCTACTATCTATATCCTAGTTTTTTTAGGCAGAAAATGACTAATCTTTTAGTCAAGGGGAAAATATAGCAAATGCCTAAAGGTTTCTATATCTAATCAATTTGATATAGATGATATGGAAATAAAAGAGGGGTATGTTTTGTAAGATTCAAAACCTGATAGGGTTAGTAGTGTTAACCCTTTATAATCCCACTCCTCTGAACCGACTGTTTTATTGCTGCGCCTTTTTTCTCCTTTTGTTCGACCCTTCTCTGTGTGTTCGAACTTGTGGCGGCTGCGGTTCCTTCTTTTTCGTCTCCGGTGGTGTTAATCCTCCGGTGATGATGGCGTCAAATCTTCGCCTCCTCTCCTTGTGTTCTTCAACCACGATATTTCCCTGATTTTTACGAAATCACGATTAGGGTTTCGTTTTAATTTTGGGATCTGTTAAACCTCCACCTAATATGGGGTTTTCTCTTGATGGCAGAATCGGTGTTCGATTCTATTTGGGAATTTATGGATTGGATCTACAAAAGGTGTGTTTGTTCCTTTTGTTGATTTGGTTTTCGGTGTATCCCTGTTTGATGACTTTGCCTCAATCAAGAGTCTGTGGTTGTTCTTTCTTGTTTCGAATCAGAAAAGAAAAAAAATTTGGGATTTCCAGAATCCAAATAATCTTTCTTGAGGGTGAAACCCTTCGTTGCCAGTGATTAAATTACTTTGGTGGCGTCGCCGGATTTGCCCTGTGATAATCACGCCCCCTGCGTTTTGTTCTTGATTCGGGATGAACACAAAAATGGTATATGATGATTTTGGCCTGATCAACCAAAAGCTCTGATGCCAAATGTTGGATCGAAATTTCTGATAGTGCAAAAATCAAATATACCAAAGTCTATAAGTTTTCTTATTAATCAATCAAGAAAAGTCATCATCTTGTTTATACAATAATCCTATCTATATATATAGAATGAAAAGGTGCGAATGAATGGTTGTGTCGGTTCAAAGAACCGATATGTCTCTTTCAGTTGTAACTGCCAAATGGCGGTTATGTTCTTTCTGTGGGTCCTATTATTCCGATTGTGATTATATAGGGGTCGGTTTGACCCGGTTTGACCCAATAGATAAAAAGGGTAGCACATGATATATCAACTAAACAATTGAATTAAATAACTTCCATACCTCATCCTCTGGACAATATAGAGAACTGAAAGCCAAGCCACACGTAAGGAGAAATATATAAAATTAAGATTAAAAAGTTGCATTAGTAAATTGATATAACAACATACATACATACCTTCCAGCAAAAAATACAAGCCTTTTCAAATCTTCTGGTAAAAACCATCCTAATATTTTGGATACCAATGTAAGCTTTTCGAGAAGGGTCATGCACTAACACAAATGCTGGCCACAAACTAAATTGTTGGAATCATCAGAGAAATATTATATATTAAACTGACTATAAGTATACAAATTCACACAGAGTAGAAGTCCCACCTAGAGCAATTCGAGAAGGCTATAGCAACTGCACTTAAGAGCTTGCTAGCCTTCGGTGAATCAAGAATAACTCCATTGGCACTTTGAGGTGCAATTACCTATTTAGACATGAAACATTAGGGCCTTTGTATTTAATTATTTACAGAAGCATATGAATGTTAGATTTCACACCAAAAGACAATTGCAGATCATGTAAAATTTGTCGACAAAAGGATGTTAGTGAATTATCGGTCATGACCTACCCAACGTAAGGATGCTGTGAATGACAAAAATATTCATTGATGCCAAGTATGACCCATGTTCCTTCCTTTTAAATCATGATAAACAATCTCAGTTGCGGCTACACCTATTATGAGCCAAATGAAAAGTCTAACTATTCAAAATCAGTAACAACCAGTGTGACCTATAATTTTTCTCTCAAAACAATTCAATAGCTAGCATGGATGGAGCCAATATTTTTATCGAGTCGGTTTAAAAATAACATTAGTAATGTTTGTATACAATCTCAGCAGATTCATAATGAAAATTAGTGCTAAATTGTACTAAATAAGCACCAAAATTAATCCACATAGATAAATTTAGTAACAATAAGAGCATATAGTTACCTAATAATTTAGATTGTGAGAAGATAGTCCGATCAACCATAGCATGAACCACCACCAATTTTGCTAAGTTTTAAACGTTCTGGAATAGACACAACACTATCTTCTACCCATTCATAAGACTTTTCGACATTTTTTATATCCCATGCAATTCCAGATTTGTTATAAAAGTAGTTATCCGCTCTGGAATAAAACCCTAGATTTACCATGCTACCGCCTCCCAATACATTTCCTCTCGCGTTTCGTATGCCATCTTCTGAGGTGAAATATTAAGCGTATGAACTTTCATTGTTTGCATTTATGATGTTACTTCCTATTACATGTTAGTTTCACATACGAGCATCATCTACCACTCGAGTATATAATCGAAAAGAATGCAACATGGAATCATTTGCCATATAAGAGCATCTACAATGCTAAGGTTTTTATAAGACTTTTTGCTATTAATTACCCACTTTGTAATTATGTTTCATTTAATAAAAAGTCATTCACAAGTCATTACCACAATGCAATCAAGTCATTCTAAAGCTTTATCATGAATAAATAAATATAATATAATAAGAATGATAGAGAGGGAAAAACTTTTTGCAAAAGCTTTTAGTTTGCCAAGTCTTTGCCAAAAACCTTTTTAAAAAACTTTCACTACAATGGGAAAAACCCTTTTAAAAGCTTGATAGAATAGTAAAAAGTCTTTTAAAAACTTAGCATTGGAGATGCTCTTACTAATTTCAAAGTAGTACTCCTTGCAATAGTTTCTCATGGCATATTTAAGTTCAGATTTGACCTTGTTCAGATTCTTGGGTTCGCCCAATGGAACAGCTTCCTTTTCCTACAAAGATAATACACAATAAGATTAACAAAAAAACACACATTTTCTATTGTATACGAAGGGAATAACCTGGTTATAATTAATAACCTTTCTAGATTATTAATAACCTTTCTATGGTACACTAAAAAATACACTGTAGGTGATTTGTAAATGGTTATAATTATGTAGGGTTTGTGGTGACGAAGAAGATGGTTTTGAGTATTAGGGTTTGTACGTATTAGGGTTTTCTTGATTAAAAAATCACCTATCTAGGATTTGGATCAATATGAAATATAATTTTTAAAAGATTTGGATGAATGTGCCATATAATTAGGGAGTATATCTTGATATATTTTTGAATGAATCAACATTAATACTACTAACTCCGTCCCATATTAAGTGTCCACAATGATATATTTGATTGTCCCATATTAAGTGTCCACCACAATAAATAAAAGAATCTTGGTAATTAAATTTTCAGTTTTGCCCTTTTAATATATGACCCCACATGTAAACATCAAATTGTTCTTTCTTCTTTTTGACTTTTTATATCAAATGGAGGTATAATTGTCATTTGGTTAACTAATAATGATAACAATTTACTACACCTAAAACTTTATGCTTTTAGGTTATGAACACTTAATATGAGTAATTATCTGAAAAATGATTTGTAAGCCTAAGTAGTGTGCCTAAAAATAGACCTACAATTATGATTTGTGGAATGAAAAATTTGATTGGTGAATATGGGGAGAGAGAATGAGTGTTTGACACTTGTCAAAGTGTGAATGAATTAGGCCTATTTGTAGGTCTATTATGTAGGCCTATATATCATAACTCTAATTATTATTATAGTTTTGGATAGTAAAACACAAATGGTGGCTTGACTTAGCTGGTAAACTTTGTTGCATGTTAACCATAAGTCATGAGTTTTCGAACCATGCCATAAACAATATTATACCCATATATCTATACTTCTTACTACATATAAAGCATTTTGTCCCAAAACTGAAAACTTAAAATCTATTTAAGGAATGGTTGAAATCTCGACATGTTATTATGAGACTCTACATATGTTGGCAATGATTTTCTCATTGGGAAGGTTTGACACTGGAAAAGATTATAGAAATAATACTCTATAAAAAAGGAAGGCACGTCAATCATGGCTGAAAAATGGTATACCCACACCATATTTACTTTTCATCTTCATCTAATCTCGCACCTTAAAACAGAAATAACACACGTCGCCGCCCCACCACGTCGCCGCCCCACTACTTCACGGCACCACCACGTACGAGCCGCCACCACCTCGCTGGAAACCATCGACAAGGTTTTCAGGTAATGATGTTGTTTCGGTGTTTTATTATAGATCCATAAATAAAATAATTTTTGTAAGCTTATTTGTGTATGTTTATATCTTTTTTTGATTTGTCGCCGCCCCGTAGATCTGCTGCCGTCGTCGAAAACACCGCTGCGGCGCCTAAAAAGCTGCTGCCACCGCTGCTGAACATCTTGTGTTGCCAGAGTATGTATGTAATATTTATATAAAATTTATTATGTAAATAAAGTTGTTAGTATTTGTTATAACTTTCTTAATAAATTTTTTAAAGGTTTTTCTTAGTTCTATACATTGTTTTTGTAGATCCAAGTTGTGATCACATTCTTGATACCTTTTTCGCTCATCCTCCGCCATAGCCGGAATATTCAGCCGCCGATGCAATATTGTATCTTTTAAAGGTTTATTTTTTACGTTTTGTTGTAAAGTTTATATACATTTTCTTATATAAATTGTTGTAAGGTTTTTGTAAATTGAATTATATAGTTTATTTTTTGTTGGTAATTTTATTATCAATTTTATTATGTGAATTTGTTAGGGTTTTTTTACAGCCGTCGCCGGAGCCGCCGCCACTGTCTTGACGAAAATGGTTGTTGCCGTCGCTGAACTGAGCAACCAGAACCACAACCTCAGGTAACTAAAGTTGGGGATGGGAAGAACCATTTTCAAGATTGCTGAAGTGCAAGTATTTAAAGTTGTTCTTTGGATTGGCATGTTTACATATGATATTTTACACTTTAGTTTCGTATAATGTTAACTCATACATCTATGTGATATGTTAAGAAGAAACATCAACCTTCCTATGTTGTGCTTACCATGAGGTTGGCCATTCTTTACTCATTTGTAGTGAAGAAATTATTCGAGTTTGCTGTTGATTAATTCTAATATATGCAGAATCTAAACCTTTCTTCTATATTTGATGGGCCTGCAAAAACGAATGCTAATGAACAAGATGACTAAAATGCTACTTTGGCTCTAAAGGTATACTAGGTACTCGTGATTGCTTCTTAAAATCTGTCCTAAAACTTGGAAGAATGTTAATTCTTGTATGTTATTCATTGCAACAACATTGTGGAGTATCTGAGAGGTTGAATGCTGACGAAGTTGTTGATTTGGTTCCTTTTCTTCTCAGAAGTTGAAATGATGGTTCATAAAGGTGGGTTACTTAGTGCTCGTTAAATATTAACGTGAAAAGATTATAATAAGGAAATATGTATCGACATGGATGCTCAATGCTCGTCACGTATGGGTATGATGTATTTAAACTATGTTTTGTGTATAACAGGTTGAAATTAAGGAGATAAAAGTTGAGGGGAAAAGGGAGAAAGGGAAGGAGAAACGGGAATAATGTCTTTGTGTCTGATAACCAGGTACGATACGTTTCTATAAAGATGGGTTACCATTAACGCAAGTATGAAATGCAGCCTCTTTAAATGCCGAATGTCCTATATGCAGAAAATTATGAGTTACTTCTTGGACGAGTGGGCTACCATCGATAAAGAACGAAGCGCCTATATGCACCCGAATAAAATATTAAGATTATTTTTCTTATTTGCAACTTAATTAACGCTGAATGTTGTTTAGTTTTTATGAGATCGATAAATAGAAGAGAGTCATTCATCGATCATTATGTTGCGTTTTAAGTTTTTTGTTGGGGTGTTTTTGTTGGTGATTTTATTTATTATAGCTATAATGCTATATGGCTGGTGTAATTGAAATTTCAGCTAACTCTACGTAAATGTAGAAAGTTTATACCCTCATGTTTTTGAATATTTTTTTGGCAATTTTGGTTCATGTGTTTGTTGTTAAGCATCTGTTTTGTGCCATGTATTTTGACATAATGTCGAAAGGCTCGCAGACATATTTGTAAGAAGAAAAAATTACATGTTTCGTCCCTGTGGTTTATACCAAACATCACATTACGATCCCTTATCTATTTTTTCATTATAATTACGCTAGTGTCCCATTTTGAAAACCGTAACGCTAGTAATATGTCCATATTTTGGATTATCGATAACTTTTCTATTAATCTAACTATTAAAAGGGTATTTGGTCTTTTTTGCTCCTGTCACCACCATAGGGACGAAACGTATAATTTTTTATACGAATCAACTTAAAAAAAGACCAAATTTTTTTTTCTTATTATTATTATTATTAGTATTATTATTACGAGCAATAATTAAAAAAAAAATTATACGTATCAAATTAAAAAAAAAAATTTCTTTTTATAAAAAGAATTTTAAAACAAAAATTTATATTTTTTTATTTCGGTTTCAGTTTACGAGCAATAATAAAAAAATCTTTTAAAAAAAATAATTTTTTTTATTTCGGTTTCAGTTTACGAGCAATAATTAAAACAAAATTTTTAAAATCTTTTTATTTGGTTTCAGTTTACATCAATTAATAAAAAAATCTTAAAAAAAATTTTTTTAATTTTTTTTTTTATTTTGTTTCATTACTAGCAATAATAAAAAAATTTAATTTTTTTTATTTCGTTTCATTTGCTACAATAATAAAAAAAAAAAGTAATTTTTTTTAATTTCGGTTTCAGTTTACGAGCAATAGTAAAAAAAAAAAGTTTATTTTTTTTAATTCGGTTTCAGTTTATGAGCAATAATAAAAAAAAATTAAAATTTTTTAAAAAAAAATTAGTTTGGTTTCGGTTTACGAGCAATTTTATTTCGGTTTCAGTTTACGAGAAGAAAAATAATAAGTCGCGGTGTTTTGTAAAAAAATTTAAAAACTGCTCGAACTGAAACAGAAGTAAAAAAAATTAAAATTTTTAAATTTTTTTATTATTGCTCGTAAACTGAAACCGAAATAAAAAAAATTAAAATTTTTTTAATATAAGAAAAATAATAATAATAATAATAAGAAGAAGAAAAAATTACACGTTTCGTCCCTATGGTGGTGACAGGAGCAAAAAGACCAAAATACCCTTTTAATAATTAGACTTAACGAGAAAAGTTAACAACCATCCAAAATAGGGACGGTCAGCGTTACCAGTTTTAAAAATTAGGGAACACTATGTTATTTAAAACGAATAGGGACGAAACAGATTTTTGAATATGACATAATGTCGAAAGGCTCGAAGACATATTTGTAAGAATGGTGAATTCTATCATTATTTATACATCCCCTTTTAATATCTCATCTTAAAGGATCTCCACAAGAATATTATGTCATTTTAGAGTTCTTTCTTATAGTTTCAGTCAAAAAAGTGGATCGAAATGTAGCATAATAAGTTTTTTCTTTTAATTTTTTTTCTTCAGAATGAGCCATGTTTATACCTGATCGGGTTGACCCGGGCCGTCGGGTCTAATTGGGTTTCAAAAATATAAAAAACGGTTTAACTTTACCTATTTTTTCGACCAGATCCAGTTGAACCGGTTTGGCCGAACCAAGTTTCAAAACATAATGTTTAATCTTCAAACTATCAAACTTTTATTATTTTTCGTGTATAACCCATAAATTTTTTTTATCACTACAACTATTTACCGCTAGGAATTTCCGTCGCTATGCGCGGGTATCCGTCTAGTATGTTATAGACATATAGAGTTATGATCAAATAAGAAATAAAATAAAAATAAGAAGAGTAAGAAGTGATTTCAGCCGATCATTTTGAATTATGATTTTGACACAAATATTGTTTCTCTTTCTTTTGCAAATTACAAACCCTTCTTCTCCGTTAAGAGTCCAAATATACACGATTGACATGATGAATTTTACAAATATTAAAATATATCCATGTAATTTTGATTACATCTAATATTTAAATGCACTTAATTGATAAGTGGTTACTAGTTGTACGTCATTTTTAATTCTACATCTTTTTTTGTCAATTGCATCTCTATTTCATGCTTAAAAAAATGCATCTTTATTTCTACGTGATGCATCTAATACATTGATATTCAATCGTAAAGAAAACGAAGATGCATGGATTTCACCCGGCAAAGTCTTGCGATTATGCATCAATTTCAGGATGCATCTTCTTGAATAAGATATGCATCTTTCGGAATAACACAAAACATGTACGAACAAAAAGAAAAAAAGATGCAAGGTTTTGTTGATTCTAAGAGTTCTAGGTGTCATAATACCGTAACACCGAAAAAGTGTTACCACCCCAGCGTCACATCAGCTTTAACATTTCAACACCAACACACAAAAATACCCCTTTAATCATAACACTCCATAACACCACTATCACAATTTTTCTTTTTTCTATTTTTTTAAAACAAATTAAATATTTAATCATTTACTAAAATTACAAATTATAATAATATAAAAAACGAAAAAAAAGGTTAAGGCCACCTATTTCTTCTTCATATCCTACCTATCTCTTTCTTCTTCTCTGTGAAACACTCGACACACAAAAATCACACAAATACACTCCATCAACACACACATTAAAATACAACACACTCACTCACTTTTTAAAAGATAAAAAAGAAAAAAAAAGAAAAATGGTGCGTTATGGCATTGGTGCAGCAACGTGGGACTCAACGCCGTGACCATCTTTCACATTCCGGTATCACAACGCCACCAACGGCGTTGCCACGTGAGCATAACGCTGGTTGGGGCGTTATGGCACCGTTTGCTCTAATAAAAAGGTGCAATTAATAATGTTGATGCATATTTAGTATCATTAATGGCGGGCATAAACTTACGCCTTTTTTTCTAGACTTTTTTTTGAACTAGTTGAATCTCTTTTGATAAATTAAATCGGGGTTAATTCCATATATACCCAACTTAAATACACTAATGTCATATTTATCCACTTAAAAATCATAATGCCATATATACCCAATTTAAATATCATATTTGTCATATTTACCTACATTATTATAAAATCAATTAAAAGTAAATTTTGCATCCTCAAATTCCTATTATACCCCCAATAATATCGAAGGAAAAGAATGATGTTCATTAGAAACAGTGACGAATGCATCAGATTTGTTACATTACAAACACATTTCTATTCCTTTTCCTTTGGTACGTATAAAACAAAAACATCAATTATATTCTACATACTCCTAATCCTCATTATGCTAAAGGACAAAATACATACTTCTAATCCTCATTATGCTAGAGGACAAAATAGGGCAGGCTTGGGCCATTTTTTCTTGGGCTACTACTTTGGGTTGTTTTCATGGGTTCACTTAACTATATATAAAAACAAAGTTAAAAAACCTCTAAAAAGAGACGCTACTTAAAACAGACAAAACCACTAACTAAACTATACACCTAAAGGAACCAATTGACTTATACAACAAAGCCCCTTACTAGCCCAATACCTAAAAGAAATATTGAAACCACAAAAAAAAAAGGTTTACACATACGCCAAATACAATCAACGAACACCGCTGACTGCAACACACACAAAAAAGAAGAAGGCAAAACCCGTCCATCACAACGCGCTACAAGTTAACGACCGTATATAAAACGAAAAACGGGAAAAGAAGCACGTTAAAAAAGGTATACAATTTAAAACCCATACCTAGCCCGATACCTAAAAAAAATACACAAAGCACCAAAAAAAACTCCTATATCCATTCCGGCCGCCCACCCAGACACAACGCCTTCGCCTGCCACAACGCGCGGGCCGCAATCCGGCTTGTTTACCATCAATTATGAATTTATGATACACTACATGCATTCAATCCATTTATTAACAGATTTCTCAAACAAGACTATATCATTAAATTCATACTTTACCTCTAATATACATACTCTATTTTTTCTCATCTTTACATACTCGTCTTTTATTGTGAATGTGATATTGTTCAATCGTATAAAACAAATTTAGGATGAACCAAATATTCTTGGCGTCTTTTAGTTGTCTATTAATAAAGACATTGTTATATCAAGAAGTTTATTTTCAATCAAATCATCAACATTGGTGTAAGTTTTGGTACGAAACAAATATCAAATATACAATTGTAGTTGGTTGCGTATCATCTCAAGCTCCATCAATCGTAAAATTAGTTTGTTGAGAAAATGGAGTGAACCATCAAAGAAGGATTTTTTTCTTTTTCTTTTTTTGATGCGTTCAATGAAATGTTGCCTGATACTTTAGAAACATTTCTTCATTTTGCATGAATGTATCTAGAGCTATGAATTTTGATACATTCGGTTTATAATCTGTAATAACTCGTTTTGTTTCTACCTAAAAAACACGTTTATTCCAAGTAATTATAACAGACAATCCTTGTCCTCAAATCAGGTGTGGACATTTATATGGATTTTAAGATATTATTAAGGGTATAATAAGAATTTGAGGATACAAATTTACATTTAATTGATTTTATAATGATTTGGGTAAATATGACAAATATAATGTTTAAATTGGATATATATGTCATTATTATTTTTAGGTGGGTAAATATGACATTAATATATTTAAATTGGGTATGTATGGAATTAACCCATTAAATCGTGTAACGATTCATAAGGGAGTATGTTGATTTTACTATTCTACCCCATGCATCTTGTAAAATACACTTAATTTAAGGTCTTGTTTACAATATTGCCACTGTCTTGTTTTTAATGGTTAAAATGACTTCTTATTCTTTTTATTTTAACTAATATTCTCACTAGATCCTTACTATTATTGTAGTATAAAATAGAAAGTGTGCGAAGTAATCCTAACCCATGGATATATCCATTATTATGTAACTTGATCAAGATTAACTGAATGGCATGTGAGTAAATAAGTTGCACTTAATGGCATAATTAGCAACCACATTTGTAGCGAAACTAACGCACCTTCACCGTACATTTGTTTCTATGTTTTCCCCAACGTCTTTTTTCTACTCCCTTTATTGTTCAAACCAAATTTAATTATAAACTAATAAAAATTCACAATCAATTAAAATTTTGTACAAACGATGCACACTCATAACTTTAATACACAATACAATATTGATACACAATATTAAATTGATGCACAAAAAATAATATGATTTAAAAAATTAAATATAATCATAACATGATACATAAATGATTCTGATCAAATTATAACGAAGATATACATGTTATTAACAATTATGATACAAGGTCTCCAAAGGGAACGATATAATCAATTTAAAAAATATGTGCGAATGATACATAAGCAAGAAAATTCATACAGTACTACTAGTAAGCATTGATAAAAAATGCCGTCTAAACCACGTCACATAAATACATATAATAAAATGATGACTTATTGCGTCCTACACCCCAAATTTATATGAAAGTCCCAATTAACACGTCTATATCAAAAAATATAAAAGCTTATCTGAATTGTAAATAACACAAAGTAATAACTTTTCAATCGTGTAATATCTTTTATTGATTGTAGAATCAAGTAGTTAGAATGTGTTTGGATCGCCACGAGGATTGAATGAAATGATATGATTACCTTGGAACAAGTAAACGTGATAGATTATCAAGTTTACAAGTAGATACGCTTATATAGCCAAAGATTGATAGGGATCGAGGGTCTTATTGTGTAAGTTCACGACATAATGAGTAAATGCCTAAAATAACAAACAAACAACAAAGCGACAATATTTTAATCAAGATACAACATTCTCTATTTATACTAATACGAGTTTAGCGTACCTCTTAGTCGGGGTAGTTTGCAACGTGTCAAGAATTAGTGTGTGGACGTACGATGGTATTTTAATGCACGTCCACAATCATGCGAAACTACCGCATATTTTAGTGAACAGTTCTGCCAACTGTTCACTACTTTTACCAACTTCGTACTTGGTACAGACAACTTAAATCACCTTTTGTCGCGCCTTTAGAGGTATTGAGTTTCCCGCGCCTAATATACCAGAGAACGATTTAAGCTCTAAGCCTTGTTCTTCATCACAAGGGTATGCGGAATTTAGTCAGGTATTGCCGAACCTCTGAAATCTCCTTTAAAACACACTTTGGCGCTTATGACTCTTCTATCATTGACATCTAGTTGATATCCTTTATCCAGCGACGAGTATGTCTTCAAGTAAATCCTTCGACCTCCATTTGACGATGTCGTTGACTCGATGTAGTCTAGTGATGCTTGCTCTACTGTATGTGCTAGAAGAAGTCAAGAGTCATTTCCATTACCTCTGAGTCCTCCCACATCAAGAGGTTCTTTCATTTCCTCCGAGTCGCACCACTCAGTAGTTCTTTAATACTTAGCCTAATTTCTGTAATCTTAATATATATTGGTGAGCTATGATTAGAGGGCTTGATTTGGCGCGCAACTCGAATCTCCTCCTACTTGCGAATATGCAAATTAAGCTAAGGTAATAATTCGATTGTAAGTGAGTACACAGCTTCTTCTTACACATAAGTGACAGGAGGTATTAGACAATAAAGAAACTTCATTGATATTTATTAATTTTAGCCATAAAGAATCTATTGGTGAATTGTTGTTTCTACAGTTCCTAGCTTTTATACAATCACTTCTTTGCCTCTATTACATGAGATTCATCTTCTGTGACAGTCTCCATCAGCTTCCTCTGAGTTATACTTTGATTTTAGTTTGAATTGCGGAATTAGGTTTGATAGTAGAGTCAAATGAAACACACTTTCTCTTTGGAAGGCTATATCTGTATTCATGTTCATGAAGAAGATTCCTGACTCAGGTTCGTTGATGACAAGGCCTTCGATTGGCATGACCCCAGGGGAAGGAATCAGGTTCCTTTGCATCCCATCAACTGTGATGTTTTCAGTCACAAATATTTTTTAAGAATCTATGTCCTTTTCCTTTTCTTTTCTTCAGCTGTCATTCCAAAGGTTGCAAGTGTTGGAGGTGGAGAAAGTCCTAGCTTCTTTGTCTGGTCAATGACCCACTGGAATTTTGCTCTTAGGCTCTACAAGAGCATATCGTTTGATTTCCTAAATTTTTTTGGATGCTAGGGCATGAACTTCCAACCATTCACTGAAGCCCATCGTCTTTAGCCTGAAGTTAGGGTGGACAACAAGATTCAGAGGATTGTCCCCTCTAGTGATCTTCATGGTTGCTTTCTTATTAGGATTGACAACATAGCTGATCTTTGTGATTGGCAGTTGATCAGCTCTGAAGGAGATCTGATGTTTGTACTCCTCCATCTATTGGCTTTCTTTGCCTCATGTTCAATCTATTTCTGAGCCTGAGCCTTCAGTGTGGCTTGATTGAACATCTTCTTTAGTTCTTGCTCTGATTTTTCCTTTTTAGCTTTCAGATCACTTATCCTCTTTTGTTCCTTGATTTAATTATTGAATTCTTCTTGGGACAAAGTTCCCTCTGAGGTAATGAAGGACTTTATCTTTGGCATTTCAGGGATAAAACCTCCTTCTTCTTGATAAGTAACAAGTTCATTCACTTATTCTTTCACAATGGCAACTTCTTTGCCTTTGGTGAGATCTCTGGGAGGAGTTGGTGTGAACTTTGAGGAAGTGGTTCCAAACAGCTGATCGGTGAATTCATGAAGAGACTTTTGTTGTTCTTCAGGCTTCAAAAGATGATCTGGGATAAAGGTGTTAAGAGGGATTGGATTCGGAATAAGAGTGATGATTTTGAATCTTTTTGATAAGGGTTGCTTGTCAAGACCATCATCATCTGAATCATCCTCCATTGAGACAATTCCTTCTGACTTCTTTTCCTCTGGGTTATGAACAACCAGAGCTTTTTCTTCATTTGGTACAACTTGAGCTGATGGTTGCTCCCCCTGAACAATATCAGTAGTGTTGGCCCTTGAGATTTGCTCCCCCTTAGTTTGATCAGGGTGTTGAGCATCTTTTTCTTTAGTAGGGTTGTTTTTCTCTCACTTCTCTCCCTCAACATTAGCCTTTTTAAAAACTTCTGCTGTCTCTAGGAGGGAAACCATGTCCTTAAACATAACCCTGAGATCTTGAACATGTTGGGAGTTGGTAGCCACAGTGGATGTACAAAAAGAGAGCTTGTCTCGAACTTCTTTCATCCCTTTTCGGACCTTCAGTCTGATGGATTTCCTCATTTTGGTATGAAGGGATTTGCTCAGCTCCTTCTGAAGTAAAACAAATCTATGGCTCTCCAGTTTGTTGAAAGCATTAAACTCCTTGTACATTGGCTTCAAAAGAAAGTTAGGTAACTATTCTTGTAACTTCTTCTGAACCTATGCCTCAACTTGAGGTAACTCCTCTGTAACAGATTCGGAAACAAACCTTTTGATGGGCTCCTTAATCAACTGAGGAAGAGTATCTTTTAGAGCATCTGAGAGTAGACCATGCAGCTGTTCTTTGAGAGTGTTGGTAACAATTAAGGGCACAGTAGACTGAATAGAATTAGAGACATGTTGAACAATAAAAGACTCCATATCCCCAAGTTTTGAATGAAGAGAGCTGACTTCTCCACATATATGATCTGGAAGACCAAGATGTTCAGTGGAATCATTATCATCTTGGAAAATGTGGTCAGATTGAGACACTTCAATTTCGTAAGTATCATCAGAGTCAGCAGTGTCAAATCATCGTCAGGCATTGATTGTAGGTCAGAGTTAGATTCCTCATGAACATCAGCTGTTTCTTTAGAGTCATGCATGGTCTGATCTTGCAGTTCAGAGATATAGCTGGTTAAGAAAGACTTTACAACCTTGATTTTTGACTCTGTGTCATAAGGACTTTCTGAAGTTTCTTGAATAGCTTTGTTAAGTTTATCAGCTTCATCCAGCAGCTGCTCAACTATGGGTTTCAATTGCAGCCTCGTTGGGACATACGACCCGGGAATATCTCTTCCGGAATCTTTTTATCATTGATTTGATTCTTATATATTTAATCTCTTTGTGTAGCTTTTGACCTTTTCCCTTGGTTAAGGGCATTTGGTTGAGATTTGCATTTGAGTTATTTTATATATATACCGTCAACGAACCACATTTCTTAAACAACACTCTACCTTTGATCATAATCATCCATCAGCTGTTCGAACGTGACATCCCCCATGGAAATCAGCCCAGATGATTTTACTTCTTCCTCAACATTTTGTTCTAGTACCTGCATAAATTTGTTAGTTGAAAAAACAAATTTGTAATAAGGGGAAAGGTCGTCATTCGCTGCCCTTAAAAAGACTTGGTGTGCTTATCCAGTCTCCTCAAAAGTCTAAGACTTTTGGGACTCTTTTCATTGGTTAAGGGACCCTTGAGTCTGAGTGAGGTTCAGTTCATATAGGGGTTGACTTTCATGCACTAGATAGGTTAATCCTGGCAAAGTTTAGAGTTTTCAGGGTCAACTTTAGGCGTTAAAAACCCAATATGATCCCTTGAGTGCAGACTCAAAGTGTACAAAAAATTTGGAAGTTAATGTGCTGACTCTGACTCTCTATTGGGTCGAGAGTAGCCCTATTCTTCACCACTCTCTCCAAGAGAAGCTTGAGAGTGACTACTTGTAGTGCCCCTTATAGTTAAAAAAAACTATTACCTTTTTGGCATCAGTGGTTTCAGGCTGGTTTCCTTGATCCTCTGCCAACTCGGAGGCTTCTAGACTTTAGGTGGCATCAGCGGTGGCCACTATTTCCTCAGCGTGCTGAGTATCAGTAACTTGTGGAGTTGAAGTAGATTCCTTGACAAATTTGGAAGCCTTAGGATCAGAGGAAGCTTGAATTTTCTTCCTCCTAAACTTCTTGTTAATTCTTGCTTAGGGCTGAGTGACAAGCTGCACAAAGGTCTCAGACGAGGACTTACCAGCAATGTCATCAGTAATCACATCCCTAGAGGGTTGGATCAAAGACTTGATGGGTTCTGGTGAAAGTTTTGCCACTTTGCACATATGAGCCGTTAAAGGAACTTTATTCTCAAATGTGGGTTTAAAAGAAGAGGCTATAATGTGGTAAGGTTTAAAAGTCTTGAGATTTTCATTGATGTATGCATCTCCCAGTGGATGTTCTAAGACTAGAGACAAATATCTTGTGAAGCAGATATTGGATTTTCTTTCCTTCTTGCAGTCACACGGTGGAACTGGACAATCAGATCAGAGAATAAAATCTTTGCTATGTCAATATCCAACCCCCAGCACAAACAG
>BQNB010040017.1:6028-35635 GCA_026074375.1 Tanacetum coccineum
ATATACGTTATAGCATGCACTTGGTTTTAAAATACTTTGTATTCAATTTGGTTCGACCCAATTGACAAGTATTTGATCAAAAGAGAATTAAGTTGTCTAAGGAATTCTGATGAAGTCTCACAATTCTAATACTCATAGAATACCATATTATTATGGTATGTCTAATGTATTCATATTGTTTGATTTATGATAACTTAAATGGCTCTACCTCCAAATTGATCGAGGTTAGAAATTTGCGTGTGTCATGGATACACTCAATATAGTTTCAACCTAGAAGGTATTCAAGACATTATCTATTTACGGATTGGGATGAATCCCATTATGTCTTGATTAAAGTTCTGAAATTTGTTAATATCTTATGAAGCATATTATTAACAAGCTAGAGATGAGAACTGTAAAATGTATTTTGTTGTCCCAATTAAGAACAATTTATTGTTGCTTAAATACTTAGTATTTAGAGAAGTATCTCTTCTTACAAAAGTAAGTGGGAGTATCTATAAATCTTGAAAATATTCAAGAACAAAATACATAACCTTCTGAATTCACTTGCTGATGTCATACTAAGGTTAAACATGAAAATGTCGAACCACAGTATAATGTAACTCTCATTCATAAATCCGTAAGGATGCCTCATCAATAGAGTGATATTTTTATATCAATGCTGAGGAATATAAGTTAGAGGGTCTTATTAAACCTGCTAACTAATAAGATAAATTATCACATCTTGAATCTGATAAATATCTTAGAACTATGAATGACAAGATGCAGTCCTTAAAAGGCAATCAATGTTTTAAGCTTGATTGATCTTTTACCAAACAGTTAAACTGAGAGGTGAGAATGAGTTTCTTTTGAAGAAAGGCTCATAAGGACAAAATTGTATACATATTAATGTCTGACTGATGATAAGAACTTTTAATCTTACTCAAGCAATTGACTATGATTAAATCTTTCTTTTCTACGCGCATTAATTATATAAAGATAACTAATTGTCATACAGGTTTTCTTGAATCTGACATATGGCGAATTAAGGATCATAACTCTTTCCTTAATGATTACCTTTCGAGGACGATGTGTAATCAAAAGGGTTATGAGTCTATATTTGCAATATGACAATTAAATTATATAACTCTTTTCTTTATGATTACCTTTTGCGAGGACGATATGTAATCAAAAGTTTATGAGTTTAAAAGAATCTTTATAAAGTATTCAATATAAAAGAATCCAAGTGTGGATTAGATCATGCATCTAGGAGCTGAGATCTTAAGTTTAATTACAATATGGTTTCTGATTAAATTAAGATAACTCCTGAGTACACCTGACATCAAGTGGGAACACTATATGTTTTTCCTTAAAATTCATATGTTGTGTAACATATTGAAGGAATCATTCCATCTAAGATAGATGTTAATCCTTGAGGTTGGAATGAAATTTCACTTGAGATAATTTAATACATGGATGGAAACCTTATGTTTTTTAACTAAGGATTCATCGTGTACATATATTCTATTGTGTGTAAGTCTGGTTGTTACTTATACACAAAAGCAAGATGAGCTAACAACAACAATATCTAATTGAGAGTGTTTAGATGACTGATAGCAACAATATCTAAATTAAGAGTGATTTAGATGACTGTTAAAACAAATATAAGGCATAATGTTGTTTGTGTACAACTGATGCTAGAGAATAATCAATTTTAGTTTAAGTATGATTTCATCATTTATGAGAAATCTGCTAACCTGATATGCTCATCTTAGAGCATAGTTTCACTACACATTAAAGAATGAGAATACTTTACATTTAAGAAACTGTAAAGATGACTGTCTGAGATAGGTATGTTGTTGACTTCAAATACCCCATTAAAGATATTGTCACATTTCTATACTATTATACTTGCAATAGTATGAAAATATACATACGACACTTATCATATCAATCAAATCCTTCACAAATTTATGAATTTGAAACAAGTATTCGGAAAGTTTACTCATATAACTTCTTAGCTGTCTTGTAAAGAAAGAGTTGAGAATGTTGAAAACATTGGACTTCAACTTGATAATTAGTTTCATGCATATCTATTTTAGTATTTGGATAATTGGGATTGTAAGACAATTTTTACTTTCTGATGAATAAAGATACGTGGTATTTGTAATTCATACATATAATAATTGTTATCCTATATTTGCATGTTTAATCCTTGAATGATTTTATCATTCTAAATATGTCCATTGTCGGTTAACAATATGGGAATATTGTTACATAAGGCAAATGTGAGTGTTGGTTATATTCTTTGAATATATGGATTGTTCCCGCCAAACTCATGTGTATTCACAAGGGATGCATATTGGATACCCCAACCTTCGAATATTTACTTTTGGATCCTTAGTCATGAGTAAGATATCGAAAATGGTTAAATAAGTCATCCTTAGACTTGAGATACAAACAAGTTCTGCATGTGTGGATATCACTTTTTGATTATAAGTCAAACGCTAACCTGAAAATGGTAGTTATAAAGGCTATTTTTGGAAGTGATGTGAAGCAGCATCCACAACAATTATAGTCAATAAAGAATTTGTTCCTCCAATTATTTAATTGCAGAATGATACCATGGCGCCTCTCCAGAATTAATCAGATGATTGTGTGGCCGCACCCAAAGTGTAATTCAAGATTATTCTTGATTACGTTTGGTAGATCTGAATTAACTTCTATAACGAGAAACTGAATGGTTAAACTATATGGAGTGAGTTAGGATCCATATACATGATTTAACGGTATATGAACAAAGGGATGATAATGGCAAGTAATACATACCCATTAAAGCTGAGATTGTTCTTGAAACTTTATCTCAAGTATTTCTAATCTAAAGGTAATTGTATGTGTTTGCTAGACGTTGCCAATTATCAGTATATCTGCAGCCTGCTACTCCTACTCCCAAGTGGGAGCAGTTGGAATATGGTAGTTGGTTTAGCAAGTTTATACATTAGAAATACGTGAACCTATTAGGGCCACACGCGTTAAACGTGAAGAGTATGTTTTACTTCACGATAAATATTTAAATAGTTGTTATTTACCGTTACTTGTCTAACTAACTTAATGTATATTTAAATATTATAAACCAAGGACTAAACTGGACAAAACCCGAACCTCAAGGGGGGGCATTGTTTGGCTGAACCCCCTTGGGTTCTAGAAGGGGGTGTTTGTTCGGTTATAGAGTTAAAGGAGGGGAGAAAATAAAAATTAGTTTCCTTGTTGTACAAGAATAGAGTTTGAATGGCCACGAGGCTGCCTATATATAGTGGCAATAATCCAGTGTCTTTGTCATCCAAAACACACGAAAAACACATACAATCCTCTCTTTTAGTATACCCGATTGCTATAAATAATAGTGTTATAGAATTATTATTTATAGTCTCTTGAAATCCTCGATAACTCGGTAGTTCATCCGGCTTATCACCACTTCGTGTAGTGTTGATAATTGCTACATACGTTGCTTCATTGTATCTTGGGAGGTAATTCGTCGGTAACCCGGAACACGATTGTTCGAAAGAACGGTGGGGGCGAAATTGCGTTAAGGACAAAGAGAACTCGCCTTGAAGTAACAAGTGGTAGTAAAAATTCACTATCGTAAAACCATATTTATCAAACCCCAGAACTAACATTAAATCCCAACACTTCTCATCCTAAAGGCTAAGCTCTTACCGCCGGGTCACCCCAATAGTTAAAACTTCAACTAAAGAAAAAAACACGCAAATTTTGTGTATGCAAAATAAGCTTATAAATGTTTTAAAAAGTCGTTCTAAATATCTTTTTGAAAGAGACTAGATACATTCCACTTCTAATTTGTCACGTTAGTATTATTTAGATTCCTTTCTCGACTTATATCTTCAGTGTCTTAAATCCATCTAAAAAAAAAGTTACCGTGCATGCATGGGCGGAGACAAGGGGGGGCCCAAGGGGCAAGTGCCCCCCTAGCGAAAAAAATTGTAGTGTAAATTTTCGAAAATATCCGATTTTTTTCGTAATTTGCCCATCTTAAGAATTATTTTGTAGTGTAGTTATTAAAAAATATCAAAGTGTGCCCCCTCGAGCCAAACTTTCTGGCTCCGCCCCTGCGTGCATGACAAATTTCTTAAAAATGGATCTAGAGTGTCAATTTTGTTAACTCACGCTTTTGGAAACAAAACTCAAAAACTAGGACCAAAAATGTACAATCTATCAACGGGTATAAAGTGTAGATAACCTCAACTATTTAGGGGTTGTTTGTTTCGTCTTACGAAACATAAGTCCATTTGGGTTTATATTTCATAAGCCTCAAATTTCTGGCTTATATTGAGAGTTAGGAGTTTATAAAAGTTTATTATATCATAATAAACATATATAAACCCTCAAGTTTCAAAATAAGCCAGAAAATTAGGGCTTATAAAATATAAGCCCAAATCAAATTTGATTTCGACTTATATTTCATAAGCCCTAATTTCTGGCTTATTTTGAGACTTATGAGCTTATATAAGTTTATCATATCATAATAAACTTATATAAGCTCACAAGTCTCAAAATAAGCTGAAAAATTAGGGCGTATGAAATATAAGCCTAAATGAGCTTATGTTTCATAAGCCGAAACAAACACCCCCTTAACTTCTTCAAGAGTTACATATCCATCCTCTCTTAGAGCATCTCCAATGAATTATACCATTATGAGTTTGATGCCCCACCAACAACTTTTTTCTTATATCGAATTGCCACAATGCATTATATTAAACCTTAAACAATCTAACTGTTTATGCCATTTTCACTAACACGCTATAAGTGATCTACCTTATATATAATAAAAAAATTACATTATTTCAGAGTTTTCTTGACAAAACAATGTTATAGAAAAAAAATTGTACTAATCAGGTCGCTTGATTTTGATCTTGATTTTGATAGGTGAGCAAAATCGTGCGATGTGATTGGTTAATAAAATGTCAAAATTAAATCCAAATTAGTTTTTCTCCATGTTATTTGGTCAACTATCGTGCATATATGAACAATTTTGACATAGATTATAAGACATCTTTCTCAATTTGATCTCTTAATGTATTTTTTACCATTTTTTCTTTGGTTTGGTTTTGCTTCTTAGGTTCTTTACGTTTTTTTTACCACTGAAATGAACGGTTGAGAGGCATTTTGTATTAAGATCTCCTTTTATGGGTGTTTGGATATACGATATCAAATAATGGGAAATCTACCAATCTCATATTTAAATTAATGTTATAATCTAACAACTCATGATAATTATTCATCGGTTCGCGTTTGCTTCTTGGCTCTTTAAAGTTTAAGTAATTTTATCAAAAATAACAACTGTAAATTAAAAAATCTTATCTATACACGTTTTAAGAAAAAAAATACAATATGCCAAAAATTCATGCGGAGTATTTGAACTATTTTTGACTCATGTCAAAACCTTGTGCACGCACAGGTATTATAACACTAACAATGTCTTTTTAGTTACCAAGTTGTTCACTCATGTTAATCGATGAAATAACGCCTACGACCATTTATGATAACCAAAAACACAAAACACCTCTATATTAATATAAGTGTATTGTCACAAATCCTCTCAACGAAGCCATGATACAAAATTTTCTGGTATTGTCTTTTGGTGCATTTTCTTTATTTTGCAACAAAGCTACTTATGATCGAGCTTATCTATTTCTTCAAGATGCAAATTAGTGTAGTGTTGTTGCACATTGTTTTTACAATTCTCTTTGTTCTATTCTTTAATACCAGCCAGCTCGATGAATAAACCCCAAATTGCTGGAAGTATCTTAATTTAAAAAGTTGAATACATAAATTAGGGGGTGTTTATTTAAGCTTAATTCGACAAAATTAAGCTACTTGTATCTTCACTCTTGCATTTACCTTCTCCTACTATATGATTGGTTAAAAAAATGTCATCTAGAGGGTTTGTGAGAATACTAACATTTCAAAATTTTGATGATAACAAGTCAAAAAAAATTATAAAAAATAATAAACGGACAGTGTCATGAATTTTTTTATAACTAGGTAAAGCTTGTACGTTGAATAAAAAGAGCTTAAGTCTCATCATCTTCTTGCAAATACAAATTCTCAGCCTCTCCAACTTCCAGCCTATAGATTTCCTCAATCTGCAATCATATTTGAAAGTTTAAAAAGGAGAACCAATTCTAAACCCGGTACAAATTGTAGAGAAAAAGACAACAAAAAACGTATTTTTACCTTTTCGGAAGCCTTGAAAAATTCCCGTATCTTTCCTTCAGGATCAGTAACCTTAGCAAAGTATATATAAATGCCTCAATCAATACTATACGTATAAAAAGGAAGGACCTTGGAAAACATACCTAAAACCCACCAGACCTTAACAACAAGGGTAAAAGTAGGACTCTCTTCTATAAAAAGTACTACTAGACTACTAGTATTGATTAAGTATATGTGCGCTTCAAAACGTAAGGAAGGACCTAACAATCAAAAAGTAAAAAACTAGAAAAAAAATTGTAGTGTATGCCAATGCTTTAAAACCCAGTTTCGACCCGGCTATTTGAAACGGTATCGGGCTGTTGCTAACGTTTTTTTTATCCGGTTCCGATTCGACATTGCGCGCCGACTAATCCCATGGTGACTACCCTTTTGGATAGCCCGGAGTCGGCGCTGCCCGTGGCCACATGGGGATTAATTTTTTCCACTTGGATTCGAACCCTCAACCTCCCCTTTGAAAAGCCGGTATTCTTATCGCTAGGTCAGCCACCTTGGATTGAACCGCGGATTTTACACCACCCGAGTCGAATCAGATGATTCGAATCAGCCGGTTTTACATATTTTGCTGGGGAGATAGTGAAACACACACCGACACACAATAACTTAAATTAATTCGGTCAAGAAAATGAATAAACTAACTCCAAGAAATGGGCTTAACGCGTGATGCATAATAGGTTTGGACGCATGAGGGGATGTGTTTTAACGCGTGATCAGTACACCTGTTACGTTACGCGTAGTCTAAGATTAGCCAAGCAACTTGATTTTGTCATTAAAGAGATGGCAAAAAGAGCGCGCTTTCCTGCATGGAAAAAAAGGCATACTTGACTAAGGCGTATTCGCCAGAATCTAAAATGCTTTATAGTTTTTACCATGTCTTAAGTTCAATTTTGGTTTTGTCTTTCAAGTATGTGAACATTTTCTGCATTTGTAATGTCTTTTAAAACTTTGAAATTTGTATCTCACTGAATTGTAAAAGTAATTGGATTAAATTTCTGGGACATTTATTGCGTGTTTTGTATTTTATTTTGTAGGTTTTATATGTGTGTTGTATTGAATTTTATAGGTTTTATAAGTGTTATGTAAGTTGGATTATTGCAATTCTTATTGATAAAAGACAGGTGGGTAAACGACTCGACCCGGTCAATAAAAAACTGGGTTTTAAAACAATGGTGTACGACGCTACTATTGTATTAAAAGAATGGATTGTGAAATAGATATAGACTAACCTCAATACTCCACGCGCTACCAATCGTCTTGTTATTCGTTGGGTGGCTTGGTCTCCCGGAATTAACATACGGAGATACAAGGCTTGGCATAAATATATGAGCATTCCACGCCCTTGACAAGCATTTATTATCATCGCAAAAGAAATTCATCCTCTTCTGCTTGGGTGAACTGAACTCTAGCATTTTCATAGAGTGTACAACCTCGTACTTCATCTCACAATCATTTGGCAAGCGTTCCCAAGACTGTTCGCCATTGTAGCTTCTCATTACCCATATGTGATGGGGGAGGACCGGGAGGTTGTTGTTATCGTTAGGAACATATATGCATAGTTGGTTTTCCACAATCCCGAGTGATATACGCCTGAGATATCTCGAGTCTTTGGGTAGGGGGATTATAGTAAAATCCTCCCGAGATAAATCAAAAGAAAGGATTACTTTCTTTATCTTCTCATTGTTACAATCAAACGCAATCCAATGAAATGCCCCCATTGAACAGGATGCCAGACATGCAATGAAGAAAAGAATGCTTGAATTGTCCGATAATTTTCCAAGTATTTGATTTCAATGACAAGACTTGAATGAGTGTCTCACGGATACATTTTTTGATCCCCATAGCAACCTTGTAATCATCTGTAGATGCATCATAACCAAAACTTAAAGACAAGAAAGTCAAAACCCCAAAAACACGAAGGGGAACATGGGAGGCTTTGGTAGTTTTCTAATCTCTCTGGTCCAAGGATTGTTTACCAAAATTAAACCATCTTGTAGCATACGAGACACGCATACAAGGCCATTGGAAGAACCAACAAGCTTATACATTGACTAGATACAGACTCTCATTAGGCAATTTGACTGTTTTCCAAAATGTCGGCATAAATATTCTTGTATCCCCAGCCTTGCTGCTATCGTTATTATTACTACAAGTTTTCTTTTGATGAGCTTGAACAAAACGAGGAGTTGATATCAAAGAATACCACGACTTAACGCAACCATCTTGCCAATCAAACCGTACACTAGTTTCGAGTTTAAGGTTAACTGAAACACAGAGTCGACATAGATGACGCAATATATATATATATATATATATATATATATATTATTTATAGTATAAATATTAGTTATTATAGTATATTAAATAGAGGAAGGTTTTTTTTTTTAAAATAAGAAAAGACGCAAATATTCGAGAGAAGATAAAAAGAAAACTTTTTTTTAGAAAAAAGTTTCTCGAAAAAATTCCAAAAAAATTTCATGTTTAAATTCAGGGAATGTTGGGTGATATAAAACTTTTGTGTAAAAGAAGGTTTTCATAATTTTAGAGTTTTCTGTTTTTATACGGACAGAGAGATGATGAATCGTTTTTTTTTTTTTTTTTTTTTTTATCTAATGCGCAAAAAAAAAGAATTTTGGATGCACAAAAAAATTTATGAAAGCGGGGGAATGAATTAGGGAATGAGGACCGGCCTTTGTGCAGAAAGAGGACCCTTTGGGGATGAGGAGATGGGAGGATGGTGAGCTTCGAATTATTTTTCAATAAAGGGAAAAGAGGATAATAATATAAGAGAAAAAATGAAGAAATGTGTGCGAATTTATATTTGTATCTAGACAAATTTTTCGACTTGTTTTAGTTTGATGGCCAATATAATTTTTGATTGCAAAAAAGTTCAAAACATGGTTGGGTTATCAAAACGGAATTTTTTGTATGCAATCATAAAAAATAAACCGGAGATTTAATGCACTAAACGTTTTTTTTTAATAAAAAAAATTTTGTCGAATACAAAAACTATTCCACATTATTAATAAAAGAAACTTCCTTTAGACTGAACTTTTTCAATGCTCCAACATACACGGGATCTTTGTGGCTATTTTTTCAGGGTTTTTAGAGATAATTTAAAAATAGAAAAAAAAATCTTTGTGTATGCCTTTCTCAACGAATAGTATTTGAATCTTTTTAATCTTGATCATTTAATTATATTATGTATATATAGGTAATATTATATAATATATTATATAATAATAATAATAGAGTATATATATATATATTTATAATATATAGTAATGAATATAATTAAGGGATCTAATGTAAGGAAAAGAAGTAGAAAAAAATAAGAAGAGAATAGAAGAAATGTGAGCCAATGTTCATTTAGAAAAACTAGTTAAAAGGATATTATTTTTGTCCTTTGAGGATTTATAATTTGGCGAGATTTCATTAGCTTCCCTAAAAATCATAGTTGATGAATTGATGGGTGGATTATAGGAAAGATTGAATGAAAAACATGAATATAGAATTGGAAGACAATTAAGATAAAGAAAGTAGTGGCTGCGAAGAGAGTAATATGAGTGTGTGGGGGAATCGCCGTAAAGGTCTTTATGCGGTTGTTTACGAATATGCGGTTGGATTGATAAAGGCTTGAGATTAAAGGAAAAAAAAAAGAAAAATGAATAAAAATAAAATCAAAAAATGATCTAGTACCTCTAGTATTTTAGATCTTACGATCTAGAAATTAAAAACAAAAAACCTCTACGAATTTTTATCTTGACTATGTTAAATTCGAATTTTTATCTTGCATATTAAATTGATTTATGGGTTAAAGTCTTATAAAAGCATCGGTGGATCTATGTAGCACTTCTCTTTTTCACACAGAAGCGTTTGATGCAGTGCACCGAATGCGTTTAATGCATCTTTATAATTTATTATATTGATTTTAGGTGCAAATGAAATCATAGATGCGTAGATGCAGCAAGATAAATACCATATCCAAATTTTGTAAATAATATATGCATGTACAATTGATGAGGAGATATACATGTGATGGATGCATCTGCATCATTTTCCATAGATGCATCATAGTATATTATTGAAAGATGCAAATTAAATTAGCAATTTATGATAGATGCACCAACGTTAATTGATGCATAGAAGTTATACGTAAGTTCAATAGATGCATGAACAAATTTTATTAGTCATATGTAATCCAAGAAATGGTCACTCAACCGAATAAAAGTATTGGAAACCCATCAATTTTTGAACCAGGTGTAGTGAAAAGGATTTCAAAATTTGCAAAATGAACGCTAGTGTTACATGTGATAAATGTAGAAATGTTATAATTTACAGTATTACCCTTAAACATTCTATTAATTGTACATAAACGAGGGGGTAATTACCCCGCGCGTTGCCGCGGGAGTTAAGTTTTTTGCATTGTTGTGCAAGTTTCGGTTTGGTAAATATCAATACTGGTCTCATTTTATTCGTGGTCCAGAAGCATCTTTGTACGTATATTTTTTATTTAAAAATTTTATGTAAAAAAGTTGCGAATAAAAGAAACTTGAGGGGCTTTTTTTATTATTTTTTTAAAATTTTATGTGAAAAAGTCATAAACAGTTAAAAGTTGAGGGTCCGACTGTAATTTTTTTTTTTTTTTACTTTAGGCCAAATTTTGGGCTAGTTTTTTGGCCGGTACTGTAGCACTATGGCAGCTACAGTGCCACCGACCATTTGTAAAATGTATTATAGAGTAATATGATGCTAATCACAGTTTTGCCATCTTAAATTTCTAGCAATTGATTTTTGATCTAATTACTTCTCATTCTTCTTATTTTAACTTATATTCTCATCGGATCCTTACTATATATATATATATATATATATATATATATATATATATATATATATATATATATATATATATATAGTAGGATCAATGAGAAGGATAACGATCAAATAAAAGTCAAAGATCTTGAGAAGGATAAAAAAGATTTTTTTTTAAAAAGTCTTAAAAATTCTAAATAAAATTCCACAGTATCGGGTATGTTGGTGATGAAAAATTGTAAGGAAGTTTTTTTTTAAAAGTGCATTATTTTTGCCGAAAAAAAACGTTTGTGCATTTAAATCGTTTTTTTGTGCATCAAAAATTCGTTTTTGTACCCAACTTCTTTTGACTTTTTGCATCAAAATTTTATTGCGCATCAAACTATAACAAGTTGAAAATTTTGTGCATCAAAAATTTTTTGTGCATCAAATTTTATTTTTTTGTGCATTAAAAAAACGTATGAAAACTCAAAATTAGAAAAACTTCTTTTACAAAAGTTTTATGCACCAACATACCTGATTTTGTGGATTTTTTTTGAAATTTTTTAAGAACTTTTTTAAAAAAAGTTTTCTTTTTATCCTTCTCACAGATATTTGTCTTTTTATTTTAACCTTCCTCTCTCTCTCTCTCTCTCTCTATATATATATATATATATATATTACTCTCTTTAAGCTCAGCCCAACGGTTTTATACTTTTATAGCCCACTTTCCCAATCTTTTATCTATCATTCTAAATATATAAAGTCCCTCCTTTTAGCCTTTTTTAGTTTTTAACATTCTGATGCGGATCGCTAATGGTCAAACTCGAAAAGTCTCCAAAGGAAAAAACACCAAATATGGTTCTTGAATTATAATGACTGAAGAAAATGATCAAATACAAAGAAATAACCAGTACTTATAGGAATGTTATAATCACTTCAAAACAATGAATGATCTTCCATTCCTATTTTAAAGACTCTAAATTGAGTAGGCGTATATTCTCCTAAACAAGATTTATTTTAAATGGAAACCAAGTCTACTAAGACAAGGAAATAAATAAAACTATTAAAATGTGATATAAGCACTTAAATTAGAAATATGAGTGCCTGGTTCTGCATCATCTTCCCCCGCTTCAAAAGGACTCGTCCCCGAGTCCATGTCATCATCGCTGGTCGCTTCGTATGGTAATAAATCAGCAACATTGAAGGTTGCAGAAACATTGTAATGACCAGGAAGCTCAATTTTATAAGCGTTGTCGTTAATGCGCCGAAGTATACGAAAAGGGCCGTCTGCACGAGGCTTGAGATTACCAAAACGACCACCCGGAAAACGTTCTTTGCGCAAATGTATCCACACAAGTTCACCTTCTTTGTATAACACTTGTTTTCGATGCTTGTTTGCATGAATTTGGTACTTATTATGCTTGAGAATTTAATCACGCACTTGCTTATGCAATTCCTTAATTTGTGTTGCCTGATCCTCCCCTTCAAAGCTAACTGTCTCGGAAATAGGCAATGGTGCGAGATCAAGTAGAGTGAATGGGTTACGTCCATAAACGATCATAAACGGAGTCTTACCAGCTGTGCGATTAAGAGACCTGTTATAAGCAAATTCAGCGTGAGGAAGTGTGTTATCCCATTGCTTGGGCTGCTCACCGACAAGGCTACGAAGTAAATTGCCCAAGCTTCTATTAGTCACTTCAGTTTGTCCATCCGTTTGAGGGTGGTGAGAGCTACTAAGCTGCAATTTCAAACCCATGCGTTTCTAAAGAGTACGCCAAAAATGACTCACAAATTTGACATCCCGGTCTGATGTAAGCGTTTTTGGAATGCCATGAAGCCTGACTATTTCAGCAAAATACAATCTTGCAACTTGGCTTGCATCATATGTCTTAGAGCAGGGAACAAAATGAGCCATTTTTGAAAATCGATCAACAACAACCATAACTAAATCCTTCTGACGTTGAGTACGAGGCAAACCCATAACGAAATCCAAACTAACATCCGCACATGGTGTTGTAGGAACAGGTAACGGCGTATAAAGACCGGCATTAGTACTATGGGTCTTAGCGATATGACAAACACGGCAACGTGCAATAATGCGAGACACATCTCGCTCCATCTTTGGCCAATAAAAATTTCCATGAATTAAATCAAGCGTTTTGTCCCTTTCAAAGTGACCCGCAAGCCCTCCTGCATGACTTTCTAGGATAATTGAATCACGTAACGAACATAAAGGAACACATAAACGCGAACCCTTGAAAAGGTAGCCGTCGTGTAAAGAAAAATCCTTGAATGGCTGAGAGCAACATTTCTGCCATACATCTCGAAAAGTTGGGTCATCTTGATATAAAGAACGAAATGAGTCAAAGCCACAAACCTGAATTTGCATTGCCGATAAGAGAACAATTCGACGACTAAGTGCATCAGCCACAATATTAGCTGACCCGTCCTTATGCCGAATGACAAAGGAGTAACCTTGTAATGTTTCCACCCACTTGGCATGGCGGGGCTTGAGTGTATGTTGCCCATTAAGGAACTTGAGAGCTTCATGATCTAAAAAAAGAATGAACTCGTTTGGTAATAGATAATGCCGCCAATACTCCACGGTTCGCACAATGGCATAGAATTCTCGGTCGTAAGTAGAATACTTGCGACGTGCCTCATTAAACTTTTCACTAAAGAAAGCAATAGGCCTATTATTTTGACTCAGCACACCTCCAATACCAAGTCCCGACGCATCACATTCAACTTAGAACACGTCGTTGAAATTAGGAAGAGCTAAACATGGAGCTTGCGTCACTCGTTGTTTTAATGTAGCAAATGCGTCTTCCGCCTCTTTGGTCCACCGGAATTTCCCTCCTTTCATACAATTTGTCATGGGTGCAATAAGGCTACTGAAGCTTTTAATAAAACGTCGATAAAAAGATGCCAATCCGTGAAAACGCCAAATATCATTAATGGAAGTGGGGGTAGGCCAACTTAAAATTGCATTCACTTTTTGATTATCCATGCGTATACCATCTTGTGAGATTAGATATTCAAGGAAAGTAACTTCTTGAGATAGAAAATGACACTTCTGCTTGTTTGCGTACAACTTTTGATCACGTAAAACCGTAAAAACTTGTTTAAGATGCCACAAATGTTTATCAATATCCCTGTTAAACACTAAAATATCATCAAAATAAACCACAACAAAATGACCAATAAATGGTTTAAAGACATGGTTCATGAGACGCATAAAAGTACTAGGAGCATTCGATAACCCGAACGGCATCACCATCCATTCATATAGTCCGTCTCGGGTCTTAAAGTCGGGTTTCCATTCATCTTCAGGCCGCATACGGATTTGATGGTACCCACTTCGTAAGTCGATTTTGGAGAACACCGCGGAACCATGCAATTGGTCGATTAAGTCTTCAAAACGAGGAATTAGGAAATGATATTTACAGTAATTTTGTTAATAGCCCGACTATCCATACACATCTGATAAGCTCCCCTATGTTTTGGCACCAAGAAAGCAGGCACGGCGCAAGGGCTGATGCTTTCACGTATGAGTCCTTTTGAAAGTAACGCGGTCACTTGTTTATGCAATTCCTCGAACTCTTTTGGGTTCATTCGATAAGCCGCCTTATTAAAGATTGATGAACCTGGTAGGAAATCAATACAATGCTGAATTTTGCACATCAATGGTAACCCAGGTGGTATGTCATCAGGAAACACATCTCGAAATTCGTCAAGCAATGGTTGGACCTGTTGGGGTATGGTTAACTCAAGCTTGTTTTCTTCTTGTATAATTAAGGCGAACATAAAGGTATTCGGGTTGAGTTTTGTGAGGCCTACAAATTCTGGTTTTGTAAGAATGAGAGCTTCAGGTGATGAAGGACGCGTATCAAGTGGCGCTAAGGTAACATGAACACCATCTTTTATGAAGGTATATGTATTATGAAACCCGTCATGCTTGGATTTTCTATCGTATTACCAAGGGCCTTCCTAATAAGATGTGGCATGCGTCCATTGGAATCACCTCACACCACATGTCATTTGTATATTTAGTGCCAATTAAAAATTGAACTAAACAACGCTTAGTAACTTTGACAATGTTACCTTTCTTTAGCCACGTGAGTTGATAAGGTGTCGGGTGATTCTCAGTCTCAAGGCCTAACTTTTCTACCATGCTTGTGGCCACCATGTTTTCACAACTACCGCCATCAATTATCACATTACAAACCTTGCCCTTAGCTGTACATTTGGTGTGAAAAATGTTGTTTCGAAGCCATGAGTTATCGTCAATTATAGGAGATGCTGCAACATTAAAAACTCGTTGGGTAATTAATGCCTCACCACGATCAGCAAATATGATCTCAGTTTCTTCGTCTATTGATTCGTCCTCGTTTGCGGTATCATAAATGGTTGTTGGGTCATCTACAAAGGTAATTAACTGCTTGTTGGGACATTCCTTTGCGAGATGACCTAACCCCTGACATTTAAAACATCGAATAACAAGTTGATTGAATTGTTGGTTGGATGGATTAGTTAAAGTACCTGGACCTGTGTCAACCTTAGGAGTGATAGCCTTGGCACTTTGTGTATTGGATGGTCGAAAAGTAGAAGAAAATATGTTGGTACTTAGACGCCCCTGACTTTTCTGTTGTTTTTCCACTTTTAAAGCCAAACAACAAACATCAGTATATGTGCAATACTGTTGAAGTTGCACCACTTCTGAAATCTCGAGATGAAGGATACCAAGAAAATGAGCAATAACCTGCTCTTCTTCTTCTTCGACTCCACATCTCATTCGTAAATGATCAAATTGGACTATAAGGTCTTCCACAGACAAGTTGTTTTGTGTTAAATTGTGGTACTCGAGAAAAGCTTCTTGTCGATGATTAATAGGAAGGAACTTGCCCTGTAACAATTTCTTCATCTTGTCCTATGATTCCACCTTTGATTTTCCTTCTCGAAGTCGTTGTTTTTTCATATGATCCCACCATAACGATGCATATTTATGGAGTTTAATGGCAACAAGTTTCGCCTTTAAGTGATCTGGAATATCACTTAGGTCAAAAACTCTCTCAACAGTACTCAACCAATCAATAAACTCATCCGGTTGCGCGTTGCCGTGAAAATCAGGAATCTTTATTTTAATCCCCGTGTTGCGTAAAGGATCGTCACAATGATGCCCTTGAATGTTTCGTTGGTACGTGCCAAAGGGATTCTTATCTTCCTCATTCCGTGCGTCTCACACACTATGTTCTGATTCGGTTTCCTCATCACGCACCTCCTGTTGTAACTCAAGGTCTCAAACTCTTTGTTGGAGACGTTCAATTTCGATATCACGTGGGTCTCGTTGATCACCGTCGTTGCCTCGGTCGGCGTTTTGACGAGGGAGAGTACGAGGACGTCCACGTCCAACCATTTGGATATTCTGAGCTCTAATACCAAATGATACGGATCGCTAATCAAATGGTCAAACTCAAAAAGTCTCCAAAGGAAAAAACGCCAAATATGGTTCTTGAATTATAATGACTGAAGAAAATGATCCAATACAAAGAAATAAACAATACTTATAAGAATGTTAGAATCACTTCAAAACAATGAATGATCTTCCATTCCTATTTTAAAGACTCTAAATTGAGTAGGAGTATATTCTCCTAAACAAGACTTATTTTAAATGGAAAGCAAGTCTACTAAGACAAGGAAACAAATAAAACTATTAAAATGTGATATAAGCACTCAAATTAGAAATATAAGTGCATGGTTCTGCATCACATTCCATTCGACTACTAATGGTGTATTTGGGACTGCGTTTATTTAACAGCTTTTTGCTTTCAACATACACGACACGAGTAACCGGGGTATGGTAACATGACATGTCCCGCCTTTTTTATGTCAACAAGGTACTTACGCTGGTTTGGCAACAAAACTAAAAAACTAGGACAAAAACTGTACAATCTATCAACTATAGGGTATAATGTAGAGGTGACAATTTGAGAGCTATTGATTTAACATGCGTCTAGTTAGGTAAATCTGTGTCCCTAAATATTATATATAATATTGTATATGCATCTAGTTTATTTGATATAAAGTGCGATTACTATGACAATTACACAACAGGTCTAGCATGTCAAAAAAAGATTAACTTTCTTTTTTCATATGTTACAAAAAAAGGAAAAAAATATATATTTTTTTTTTTTACCAAAACCCGCTGAGACCCAAATTTGACCCATTACTCATGCTTATATAGATGAGCCATCTAGACTCGGACCCGTTTAGACTAATCTCATCTAAAACCGCGACCCAACCCGAACCACCTGTTTTGCCACCTCTAGTATTAATGTTGAAGCATATTTCTGTCGCGCCGATCTTGACGACTCTAGTGTGTCGTATGTCGTCGTCCCGTGCCTAGAAACAAGCTGTCAATCAAGAAAGAACTCGTTAGAATGAGTTCCAAGGCCGAATCCCCGAGAACCACCCTCCGATGGTCAAGTCAATGCCTTATGATAATGGACTTAGTATGTAGTATGTATGAGATGAAATAAGGGAGAGGATATATAATAGAGAGAGGAAGTAATATGTAAAGAGAGAGAGAATGAGAGTGAGAATAAACCTCCCTTAAGGAGAGAGAGAGGTGTGGCTTATTTATATAGCCAAACCTTTGAACAATACCTGTTGGATAATAACCTGCAACATATCTTATAATCCATTAGTTAATAGCATGCATACATGCCGAATAATAGCATGTCGAGTAGGCCTATTATTTATTGGTCCCTTAAATGAGTCGGGCCTACTTAAACCACATACGCCAACAATAAAGTATAGATAACTTTAAGTATTTAACTTCTTCAACGGTTTCGTATCCCTCCTCTCATACTACGTTTGTTTTTTCAATATACCTCTTACTAGCCTCTTAATATGACTCATTCAGACGCGGTCAAAAGTTTGTTTAATTTTTTATATCATTAAGAGACTGTTAGAGGTATTCAATATTAAGAGCATATGTTTTTTTTCTGACCATTAAGAGGTTGTAAGAGGTATAAATCTCTTATTGAACTAGAAGGAGAAGACGTGCCCAACACATCTTAATGTCTTATTTTTTCTTTCTTTTCTTATTATTTTTGTTTTTTTTGTTTTTTGTCTTGTTCCAACTTTTTCTTTCGTATTAAAAGTACATTTAAATAAAATCATTGCATGTTTTTGTTAGAAAAAAAGTGAAAGATAATTATAACTAAGCGACAATTCGTATATTGTTCAATATGGTTCGGACTCGCGGACTCATAAATCTCAACTCTAACCCGACTCATTCAGTTAATTGTTTATAGAAGTTCTATCAAAACTTCGACACGCTTATTTTTGTGAAATTAACATGAGATTGAATGTTTGTTTCAAAACACTTTTAACTTTTAGTTGACTATATTATAAATTTTATTTATTTTATATTTAATATTATTTTTTCTCGTGTAAATGTGATCGTTTTATATTTAAATTGAAAAAAATACATTAACACATTCAGATCTTTTTTACAAAATGAAACACATTCATAAGTCAAAAACAATTATTATTGCCCTAAGCTCATAACACCGAACCTTAACAGTATGCAAACCCCAATCAGGTTTTTGCCCCGAAATAGGGTGTTCTGCCTAACACCCAAGTATTAATTCAAATGTTAAATGCGTCCGTTTGACGTGGTATTAGTTGTTGCATACCCAGACGGGGATTGTCAGTCCCAATAGATCTATTCACAATATTCACGTTTACTTCACAAAAAGTAATTAACGTTTCATGATACATGGGACTTAATTGGTAGTAGTGGTACTTAGGCAATAATATATCAGGCATAGCATACAGTTTTAGTACTTGCGTCCAAACGTAAAAATAGCATGTATCTCCCCTGTGGAGTTTAAAAACATTTAATAAGAAAAAGGGATTATGAACGCACTTTTTAGCGATATGATAAATGATAACAACTAATAACATTGAGAATGTCGAGAAATCCTATATGCAACCTAAATGTAACGTCGCGACTTAGAATATAAAAATATTCACAGGTATATATAAATAGGTTTTATAAAGTCTTTTATAAAATATTTAGCATTGTACATTAAAGTTGTAGTTTTTATAAAAAACAATTGGGCTCAAATACAATGCCCAGCTTAATATTTATAAGCCCAAAATAAGTATTCATAATTTTATTTTTTTAAGCCCAACTTCAATGTTCAAATTATCTCTTATAAGCCCAATAACATAGGGCTGTCCAAAATTTCAGGCCTTATCTAATTTCACAGGCTCGTATCTCATGATCCGTAAATGGTCTTGGTTTGGTGTTTTACGCCTACGAAAGGTAAACGATTCTATTTTACAAATTAGTGGGCCCCACAGTTTCAAAATTTGCATAACATATGTGAAATTACTATTTTACCCTTAGTTATCAAAACTGATTTTCACATATTTTTACCCTTAGTGGGCCCCACAGTTTCAAAATTTGCATAACATATGTGAAATTACTATTTTACCCTTAGTTATCAAAACTGATTTTTCATAGATTTTTACCGCCTCGAAAAAACAGATGTATCTACCAAACCGTACATCTGTTGAGGCCAATACAAGCGCCAAAATTTAAGTTGAACTTGTATCTACAAGTTTTAGTTTTACTAAAATAGTGGTTTATGTACAATTTTTTTAAGTTATAATCAAATGAAAATTTGTGTTCGGTTTCAAACCACATTCACTGTTTATTTCATAGAAAATTCATCGGATGTCGAAACGAGTCGTTACGCCCGGCCATAAGAAGCTGAGACATAAACCTAGGTCTCTATATATTTTCTAAGTCGCCATAGATTACTAAAATTTTTAGAATTCCTCCTAAACCTATTGTTTGAAATCTGTCTCGAAAATGATGTTGCAATTCTACCTTTATCAAGTTTTCTAGCCCAAATTATTTATGTACAATGCTATAATTTATACAAATACTTAATAAAGTGTAAAAATACATCTCAAATACAAAAAGTGCAAGAAAATATAAAAATTTTACAAGGAGAATTAAAAAGAAATAATGAGTGATATCTTACAAAAAGGATGAAATGATAGAGATTTACAACAAGAAAATCAAACAACTTGATATTGTTCCTCTCCAACCCACTATTAAAGCTCCAACCCAACCAAGACACACTAGAAAATAGTCTCTTGTTACACCATGATAACCATGAAAATATCCAAGATAAAATGCTTCTTGAAGGTGCCTTGAAAAAGATTAACCAAGAACTAGAAAACTACTTATCTCAAACCAACCAACATCAAAACCCCAACTCTTAAACTAAGATTTTAACCATCAATATAATTTCTATAACCCTTTAAATCAGCCCTTAAGTCTATGAAAAAGATGTTCTTACAAAGATTAACACCAAGAACAACAACTAG
Source organism: Tanacetum coccineum (assembly GCA_026074375.1). Lineage (NCBI taxonomy): Eukaryota > Viridiplantae > Streptophyta > Magnoliopsida > Asterales > Asteraceae > Tanacetum > Tanacetum coccineum. Next base: position 26,507 of record BQNB010040017.1, read on the forward strand.
CACTTGAAACCCTTAAATCTATGATAAGATTACTTGCAAATTTGATATGGAAAGTGTGTTTGTGGTGTAAGAAGTGCACGGCAAGGAGAAAGGAGGCAAAAAGGGAAATCTGTTTTCTTGATTATGAGAAGTGAAATGGATGAGATGGTGTTATGGAGAGATCTAGACATACAATCCTAAGTTACAATTGTCCTTGGAAAAATATGGTAAGGACAACTCAAGATTAACATGGCACACCACATGGACACATGTCCATGTAGTTAGTCATGTATTATAAAAAGGAGGGGAGAGGAGGGGTTTTGGTTGTTAGTTTGTACAAAATTTAAAATTAGTGGGTAGTTTTAGGGCCTACGGGTGTAAACGTAAAATATTGCAAGAGTTTAGGCGGAACCACAAAGCGAAAACGTAAATAATAAAAATAAAACTATAACAATAGAAATACGTAGAGCACGTAGACTAATATCTAGTCTATATTCGGGTTCACGTTTAATAAACGTTTTACTACGAAAGCGAGATAACTTATCCGGTCAACCGTAAAAATAAATTTTACTCAAAAGTAATAATAAATAATAAAACTATAAATTAAATAATGACCTGAAATTTATGAAGTGTTATAGTCACCCCTCGTTAAGGGAACTCTGGTCCTCAGAGTTTAACTGGTGACGTCAGTTGGCGAGGAATTTAAGAAAAGGTGAGGGTACTTGCAATACTTATATATACACACACAAAAATTTTCTTCTTGGAAATATAAGTAGAAAATTGATTTTAACAAAAAAATTATATGACTATTCTCAGCATAATATGGTCTTCTTGAGTTATACATAGGTGATCATGCTATGTATAATTAAGGACTAACAATGACATGCTCATTTTCATCAAACTAATGTTATGTATAAGATAGTATCAAATGGTTTTATACTGTAGTAAAAGCAGTTTATAAGATGACAACAAGAATATTTATAGGATGATTGCAAAATAGTTTACAAGATGTCAGCAAAATGGTTTTTAAGATGGTTATAAAAATGTTTATAAGATAATAACAATCTATAAAGTAGCTTGCATAATTGATGTGTCGTTGTGAGGTCGTAGTTTATGATAGTTCAAGTTTTAAATTTATATTTTGTCGACTTTACATAAAACAACACTTTAACGGGCAGTGTACCCGGTTAGATGGAGTTTTGCGGTAAGTAAGGTGTCGATCACTAAGAGCGAGAACTAATCTTTTATTTTATTAATCATTTGGTTAACTAAACTAAGTTAATTTAAACTATGTTAATTCTATTCTACGTTAAACCTATGCTAAACCTATGTTAATCCTAATTCTAATGGATAAAAGGGGGGTTTTCAACCCGAGAGACTGGCACATATTTGTGGTGACTTAGATCTACTTAAGACACAATAACACACGCAAGCAAACAGACAAAAGATAGAAGAGTTGTCTAGCCAAATATAAGAAAATTACATTAACCATTATTAATCTAATTGGAACGTTGGTTTGTTTATTAAGTTCAATGAATACTTATCTCGAGACGGCATATCATTCTAAGACTTAGGCGTTACTTCTTCCTAAGACCTAGACACGTAGAATTCTGTCACAATTAAACGCATCTGCATAAATCATCCTATTTGCTGATTATAATCTATCTTAGGGGTTAAAGCAATGGTAATCTTGTTAAACCCTAGCTCATAGAGACTTTACCCACTTACTGCTTAATTGCAATTTATATAATAGTAGTCTACTGGCCAAGTCTTTACCAATTGATTAAGAACGTACTCGTTGATCCCAAGGGTCACATGCCGGTCCAACTAAGCTCACTAATCTAAAGGCGAAGATATGTCATTATTTGTGATCATATTGGTCTAGATATATAAATCACTATATGGAGAGCCATCCCAGCATCTAGCTAACTTGGTCCATATCGCTAGATCCAGTTGAATGATAGGTCGCATACAAAAGCACGTAAACAAGTATAAATTGATAAACATAAACAAGCAATCAACGATAAATTAAGTATTCGAGATAAACAAACCAAACATTAAAATCTTCATAATAATGGCTAATACCCAAGGGTATTAGCCCTCAAACGTCATAATCAATACATGAGTAATAATCCAACCAAGGTAAACTAACCGAGGTAAACGAATGATACCAAAAATTGAACAATTACTAAAGTATAGGAGATTACAAAGTGTTTCCTATGGAATTGATAGCTTTGCTTGACCTCTTCTGCTCTTCTTGTCTTCTGAAAATCGACTTCTGTGGTTAAGGTATCAAAAATATGATTAAGCACACTGAAAAACCCGCTTTTAGGTTTTCTATTTATAAGGTCTGGAATTTAGCTGATACGGCGTATCAAAAGTCTTGGATACGGCGTATCGGGGGTTTCTTGGAATAGGGACCACGTTCGATATCTTCCAGAATATTTTATTACTTTAAATTGAATACGGCGTATAGACTCCTTCTGGATACGGCGTATTGATCTTGAATCCTTCGTGGTCTTTTGTGAAGTACACGCACAGATACGCCGTATCTTCCTTGATGGATACGGCGTATAGGATGTCAGAGTCAGAATCTTCAAATGTCTTCGTTTAAGCTCCAGAATGCGTGCCTTTTTGCTAATCTTCACCAAGTACTCCGTAATTATTGCAATTCTCAAATACAAACGATTAAGTAACAATTCTCGCAATAATATTACAAAATGGGTTGTTTACATGGGATAAATGATGCTATAAAAGTAACGTTATTTGATGTCATCAAATATCCCCCCAATTGAATCCTACTTGTCCTCAAGTAGCCTTTAGAAGTTTATGAAAATGCATCCCTAAGGATTTTTTTTTTCCTTTTAAGCATTTATTCGATCAATTACAAGTACACAACCATACACCTCACGAAATAGGAAAATGAAAACAATCAAATCACTCAACTAATCTATGTGGTAACATGTAACTAATTCGCTCAATTACTCGGTCATGACGAGTATTCTATCATAGGCTTGGCAAGGATACACATCTTCACCACTAGAGCTAAGGAGTAACAAGTTTATAAAGGTAAAATAGGTTTTTTATTGATAAGGCTTAGGGTTGATCATTCTACAATCTTTCACCAAAAGTACCACACCAACAAGGCAGCTAAATCACACATACATGGCAGTAACGACATTATAGACATGTGTGTTGGATCACATCCTCATTCGAGTTTAACCAAGGGTTAGGATGAAGAATGATATATGGTGTGGATCTTCTAACTTTCACCAAAAGTAATAAACCAACAAGGCAGCTGAATCATGCATACATGGCCGTAACGACGGAATGCATGACGCGATCACATCCTCATTCAAGTAAAACCCAATGTTAATGATTAGGAAAGGAAATAGATTATTGTTAAATAAAATTCACGAAATAAATAGATTAAGTCCAAACGGATTAGGTACAAGTTGCTAGACACTTTTTCTCGACCGTTACTATGATAAAGACTCATAAATATTTACACAAATGTCTTGATCATAGATCAAAAACAACAACCTAAGTTGGCATTCCTGTAACGGTCAACTTCACAATCATCCCATACTTTTACAAAGACAAGTGGCGATATCTACCACTTTATATAAACTTTACATCGTTGATTTATAACCACGTATCAACAAATAATCAATCCTTCAAATAATTCCATCGATTTAAGCTTTTAACGAACCGACTATCTTTAAACTTTCCTCCTTTTTTGTTACGATTTTTCTAGATTTTTTGATTTTTTTAACAAACCATAAACTATGAATCTAGGTGTAATTTCACCATCTTCACGATCACAACAACTTCGGATAATTTCTTCCATGATTCTTCATTCTTCGAACGTACCAATAATTGTGATGGTAGTAAAAATACATGAGTTTTGACTACTTTTTACATTCCCATTGCAATGTGCAAATTTCCCAACAATACCAGAGATAGAAAATGACACAAGACTCGGGAAATACATACTTTACACTTTAAGAAACTAGCAACTGATAAATGAACTTAATCTAACAGGGTAGGCTAAGGTGTAACGAAACAAATAGTTGGTGTTATTCCTAAAGGATTGGCTCTACAGGTTTTTCTATGGGTATCTTACTCTTAAAATAAGAGTAAACAAAGAGTTTATACGGGGGTTAACTAACCAGTATAGTTAGTTAATAAAACAACATGTATAGGCTTTTTTGATGTAATCTTAGAAATTTACCAATTTAAACAAGTTACTCTATCTAAATCCAAAGTACTCATTATTGTGGTCTCGAATAGATATACCAAGCCAAGTTCTAAAGTCTACAACATCACCGGCACACTCATATTTTTGTGGAATCCGGGTAAACATTTAGAAATGGATAAGGCTAAATTCTCATAATATCTAATAAGGGTTATTGTGTGCAGGTTATGTAGCTAGTAATTTCACAAAAGTAGGCTTGAATTTTTTTTAAATTTGAGCATAATTTAAGCATTTTAATGTGAAAAATAGGACAAGTATCATTATAATTCCCATCCACCCACTTAAATTATACAACGTCCTCGTTGTATAGATAAAACATTAAAAATAGGAAATTATAAGAATTAGAACGAGAAACTCCCCTGATGTTTTGCTCGGTAGATTCTCCCAGTTGAATTTATGAGCAAGAATGTGTGTTGTAAATGCGTCTGAATGCCAGCATGATTACAACACGCACATAGGGTTCTAGATGATCGATACTTCACCAACTTTATCGATCTCTTTTCTAGCGAGGTCCTGTGCAAAATATAGGAAAACATGCAAAATCCTATCTCGGATATCCTACGGTTAATAAATAATAAAAACAATAAACTGTACAGGAGAGCAATACGCCGTATCCATAAACTGGAATACGCCGTATAAAGAAACCTGTAAAAAGTATCAATACGGGCCAGTCTGTTGAATACGCCGTATCATGTGCATGAATACGCCGTATAGACAGAGTTGACAATAAAGTTTTTGTGCAGGCAAATAAAGGACTAATAACATCCAGACATTCAATACACCGTATGGTATGGAGTGCATACATCGTATTGATGTTTGGGAAGACAGACTTGATAAAAATAAATAACAATCCGGGTTGTCTCCCGGGAAGCGCTTTTCTTTCAGCTAGTCTTTAAGTTAGAATTTTTCTTTAGCTTCTTCACACAAATCAACACTTTCCTCTCGTGCTTTTATTCTCGTAACGGATATGGTTCTTGAGTCCGTAATCAATCAACGAGCTAATTTGCTGAACTTACTGCAAGGCTTGATTCTATCATGTACAAACAAATCAAAACATCACATCATAACATATACACATCAAAGGATAAGCAGTGTTAAGTTTAGATACATCATGAATAATATAAATGTATAAAAGATAGACATCAAAAAGTAAGAGATAAAGGAGTCAAGGGTCTGGCTGGTGAGGTGCTGAGGTGCTAGCGTCATCGATCCTACGCCTGGTGCGTCTCACATACGGGATATGATAATTAGAATAGCTCATGTACCTGACCCTAGCTTAATCCATCATTTGTGAAAGTCCAGTAACCGTCCATGTAGTGAATTGAGAGAAATCACAGGCCATACTGTCCAATACCTCTCTATGCTCTCCCAGTGCTCCTCCCAAACCATTGACGTCCTCCTCTAACCTACCTAACCTTTGTGCCATAGTCTTGGCTGGTCCAGCTGCAGTTGGTGCCTGAGGTACCTGTGCGAGTGCTAGAATAGCCAGAGCACCCTCATCAACTACTAGAGCATCCTCAGCGACCACAGGGGTACTAGCCGTTGTAACCTGCTGCCTCTATGGTCCTGGGGCTACCCAAGCCTAAGTGTTGTCAAGCTCCTTACATATTTGCAGCCTTACCAACTCAGCCATATCAATCACGAGGAGGTCTCGGACAATCATCGTTAGTCGCTAAAGTCTCTCCTCAGTAAGCAGCCCAAAATGCTCGGCCAGACGAGCAACAAACTGACCCCTAGATATCATCGCCCAATGCTTCCTCCCTGAAGTGAACAACCTCAAGTACCTAGCCAAAAGATAGGGGATGTTGACTGAACCAACATCCATCTCCCTTAGATAAAACAAATCAATCATGGTCACCTTCTCAGGCGCCTGACTCCTCCCAGCAATACTGCACGCAATTAGCATGTGGCACAGCCTAAGCATCGGATCCCTGATCCAAGTATAGGACGGGGTTGTGCCAAGGAAATCTCCAGCAGATGAGATCCCTGCCCAGTAAGCACTCAGATCCCCCTTAGCGGGGATCTGTCTCGCACTCTCGGCCTAATATGCACCAAATTTAACGGACTTGATCTCCTCAGCAGTATGTAGGCCCATACCCAGAATAAACTCTCTCCAACTTATACGACGCCTAACTCCTCCTAACTGAAACTGTAAAGCCCTAGCTATATCCAGATCAAGCACCGCCTCTCCAAACCTAAACATACTAAAGAACTTTAAAATAAGATCGTGTACCAACGGGCCTCAAATCTCAAATAGCATCCTCCAATCACGGCTAGTGAATATACTATGTCCCTGAGCATCCCTGTGCTCCATCAGCATCCTACCACTCAACCCATCAGCCATCAACTCTATTAATCCTTCAAAATCAAAAACCTGAACCCGGTGTATCTCTTTACCATATATCCTACCTAATCTCTCCTCAAAATCTGTAATATCAGCATCTGTATACCCCAAACCCTCAAATCTAAGATACTGATGTCTCTAATCTCTAGGTGAATAGCCATATCTGCAATTTTAATGAAATCAATACAAAGATTATAAAGATTTATCATTCTGTTCTGAGGGTGGATATGGCGTATTCTGATATGGATACGCCGTATACAGTTTTTATGAGGATACTCTGTATAGAGAATGTATACGGAGTATTGGGTGATCTGTAGCCAATACGTCGTATAGATAAGTCAATACGGCGTATGAGATTTATAATGCATGATTATCATCAGATCAATACGCCGTATTCAAATTATTAAATACGTCGTATTGGGTTTTTACAATTTGGGTGAATTTGAGTCAATACGCCGTATCCATTTTAGTGGATACACCGTATTGATTATGCAGTTAAAAACGAAAAGAGGATTCCCATTTCTACCCGTTTGACCCATTGCCAATTCTCAAATTCTTTTACATATTTGCTAGGGAAAAGGGGGTCCAAGGCTAGGTGTATTCAAAATAAACTCTCAAAACCAAAATCAAACCCTAACCCTAATTCTAATTTAATTCGAAAATAAAAAAACAAAGGGCAAAGCAAAAGAACACATTACCGAATGATTACAACAGAGATGAGAACGATTACAAGACAAGAAAAATGATCTCCAAGATTCGTGCGGTTAAAAGTTTTTCTAGACAGTAAAAGTGTGTGTAAACCTATATCTGGCGTATCAGTTGGGCTTTTATACCCAAACTAGATACGCCGTATAGAGGTTCGTTCAATACGGCGTATTAAACGAAATTGTTGACTTAGTCAACTCAAGTTAAAAACAGCAGATACGGCGTATAGGTGTTTACCTAATACGTCGTATCCGTTATTGGTGGCCAATTTCCCCTAATTTTAACAAAGTAAAGAAAATGTAACTTGGCCTTCGCAACTTCCTCGTTTAAACACCATCCTTATAGAACCGCTTAGGGTCGAACGGGAAGCCAAACGGCACATATAAATTTTTAATAAGATTTAATAGCATCTCGTTGTTAAGATAATTCCAAGCCGCGATATAAACATCCAATTCCATGACAAAACTTTCCATATTGAAAATTTTATTGATTTTATCATGACTTATTTCCAGAAGCTTATTTGACCCTTGTGTATCGTTGGTTATTACATTACCCCTCGAAGACTGTATCATATCAATTTCATTATCATCATTGTCCGTATCCGACTTCAGATCATTGGGATAAATTATGTTGAAGGGGAATAGATCATTAAAGTACAAAACATTTAGTTCCTCTTCATTATATATGGACAATGATGTTTCATTTTTCAAATCAAATTCATCGATATGTTGAGGGCTTATAGAGGGTTCAATTAGAGCATCATTGTAAGTAATGGCTGGAAATTCATTTTAAAAATCTTTGAGAAAATCTACATCATTGAAATAACTGATTGTAGGCTTGGAAACAAAGGCATATTAACTTTTTCATTTTCATTTTCCGAATCCATTTTCAAATCATTGACATAAGTTAATTTATAAGAAAATGAATTTTTGTCAAAAATTACCGTGTAATCTTCATCGTCGGATTCGAATAACGTTATTCTAAAGTTAATTTCATTGTCGTTAAGAAAACTTACCATAAGTTCTCACGAGAGTGCTGCCTGAGACGTAAATGTGTCATCAAAGACTATTGCTGGGAATTTGGTTTCAACGGATTTGAGGTTGTAAACTTCATTGTCATCCCAGATTCTACCATATGTAGCAGTTTCCCAGTTATACACCTTACCATTCCTACGAGCTTTTTCTTCCTCAAGCCTGATATATTCTTTCATGGTAATGTTGGGGTCGTCCATATTTACATGTGATAAATTTGCTAGGAGAGAAAGATGTCTAATAGCTTAATATGCCGTGTTCAGTAAACTGAATACGTCGTATTATATAAACGCGATATGCAAACAAGCAATAACACAGAATCTTAAACTAATCTAAATTACACTAACCCTATGGGTTAGATCTAATCTAATGCTAATAACCAAAATATCAAATAAAATTCAAGATTAAAATTTCACTCCCCGGCAGCGGCGCTAAAAACTTGATGTGTCGTTATGAGGTTGTAATTTATGATAGTTCAAGTTTTAAATTTATATTTTGCCGACTTTACCTAAAACAACACTTGAACGGGCATTGTACCCGAACAAATGGAGTTTCGTGGTAAGTAGGGTGTGTATCACTAAGAGCAAGAACTAATCTTTTATTTTATTAATATTTTGGTTAACTAAATTAAGTTAATTTAAACTATGTTAATTCTATTCTACGTTAAACCTATGTTAATCCTAATTCTAACAGATAAAGGGGGGTTTCAGCCTGAGAGACTGGCACAAGTTTATGGTGACTTAGATCTACTTAAGACACAATAACACACGCAAGCAAACAGACAAAAGATAGAAGAGCGGTCTAGCCAAATA
>BQNB010040017.1:37023-47692 GCA_026074375.1 Tanacetum coccineum
AACATATTTGCAACATAATTATCTATATTTGAGTGTTTTTAGTCTTTTTATGGTGTTTTACGGGGTACAAAATATGTATATTTTAGCCAATATCAGATCTAAACTAACCAAGAAAACGCACACACAATCTATCTAATCATCCCATGGGCTCTGATACCAATTGTAGAAAGAGAAAATGACCAGTTCTAGTAAGAGAAACACCTTTTAGTGTGTGTATGATAAATTGAACAACCAACCCCTCTCAATGGCTGAGAGGGGGTTTAAGTACAAGAGTTTATGTGCCCTAAGTGGGCTATAGTGTGGGCTAACATGTGGGTAAAGACCCGACCCAACACCATAAGTCATACGCTTACGATTCAACTACGAACTATGCTATTCTAGACAGTACACGGGGTGACCGAGTCTTTTTCTTAAACCTAACAGTCCAGATTAAGAACCGTTTGTTAGCTGCTCGTAGTCGCCAAAAGAGTTATGCAGATAAGAGACTTAAGCCGTTGGAATTTGAAGTTGGTGATATGATATTGCTTAAGGTATCGCCATGGAAGGGCGCTGTGCATTTTGGAAAGCGTGGAAAGTTAAGTCCACGCTATATTGGGCCATTCAAGATTATAGCTAGAGTGGGTCCTATAGCTTACACTTTAGAGTTGCTTGAAGAGTTAAAAGGGATTCATAGTACTTTCCATGTTTCGAATCTTAGGAAATGTTAAGCAAAAGGTGATGTTGTTGTTTAGATGGATGAGATTCAGCTTGACGATAAGTTGTACATGATTGAAGAGCCAGTGAAAATTGTTGATAAAGAGGTTAAGCGACTTAAGCAGAGTCGGATACCAATCGTTAAAATTCGTTGGAATTCGCAAAGATGTCCAGATTTACTTGGGAATGTAAGGATTAGATTCAGAAAAAGTACCCTCATCTCTTTACAAGTAAGGACAAAGCGGAGAGAGTGGATAAGAGGACATGAGTGCCGGGACGTCACTCCCTAAAGGTGGGGAGAATGTAACAACCCGAATTTCAGGTCAACATTTATCCCGAACTACGACGCTTATTTTTTTAGTTACGTAACTAGTTATAGTCGTTTATGCTATATAAGGTTTGATGAGAATTTCCATTTATTAGATAATTTCATTCCATGATTTGGTTTCTATTTGTTTTTAGTGTTTAAGGAAGTCAAAAAATTTATATGATTGCTCTAAGAGCTTAAATATGTTATTTTAGTATTTTTCGACGTTTCCCCGAGTTTTTGTAAAAATCCTGTTTAAAGGTCGTGTTTTACGAGGTTTAACTATTATTAAACGTTTTAAAGTGAAATTAGTGGAACGCATTTAAAATTTTATGAAACAATTGGTGACCCGTGTTTTAGTAGACTAAGTAATAAAACTATAACCATTTTGTATTAACTTTGCAAGGACTTATGAAAGTGTCAAATGGTCAAAGTTTCTTTCTATATAAAGGGACACACACACACACATAACTCTTTTACAAAAAAAAATTGTTTTCTCTGGCTCTACTCCTTCCTTGTCCGTTCGAACCAACACACACACACACACACAAATCATTGTTAATAAATATGATATACTTACATGAACTACAATAAATTACATGACCACATTAAATCCTAAGTAGCACAGAGCTACGATACCCACTAAGAAAACTCTTTACATGAGACCCTAAGTAATTTTGATAAGTGGGGAGTTATTTGAGTCTCAAAGGTTCTAGTGATTCTTCAAGTATTAGAGTGGTGTGTTTTCTTATTGTTAGTATTGTTGTGGTATATGCGAAAGGGGATTGGTTTAAGTTAAAAAAAGGGTTTGGTTGGTCTTTTGGTTAGTGTCACGTGAACTGGTAAGTGGCCAAGGGGTAAACAAAACCAATCTTCGTTCTAGCGAATTGTAGAGTATTTACGTAATCGTGTTATGTGTTATGAGTAGTTGATTTTATTAATGTATATATCTTGCATCTGTTGCTTGAATGATTCAAGTGCAAAATGTGATTTGAAAGTAATCCAAGTATTAACACGATGTTTGTTAGATTTGGTACATGTTTATTAGGATAGCTAAACATGATTGATATTGGATGGATTTTGACAAAAAAAAGCGTTTGAGGTAGAAAGATCTATTTGTGTGTTGACTTTTGCGTATGACCAAAGTTTGACATTGGACATAAGCGAGTCGAAAAATCTCTAATATCTAAATATAGTCTTCTGAATAATACATCAAAATGGATGTTCTAAAGTCCGTTTTCTGATATAAAGGTGAGAGGTCCTTTTTAACTTACTACAAACGAACTTTGTTACGGCCGAGTTCTAGATTTGGTCACTTTAAGGTAAAAAGTCAACTACGAAGTTTTAACTATTTGAAATTCGAAAGCTTGGTAAATATTTAAACATAGTTTATAATAATCAAAGAGGGTTCGTAATGTTAAGTTAATTAATAATGAAATCTTGAGTTCTTTATTAATATTTTAATCCTTACTTTTCGCAAAACTTTCTAATAATGGAAACTGTATACTGAAAACGTGGTAATATGGATTGAAGTGCAGTCCATGCTAAATAGTTTATTCGTGCGCACTTATAGATGGTATAATAACGTACTAGATGATGAGTATCTGTAATAATGCAAATATAATGCAATATATGAGTATATTATACATTAGTCACGTACCGTTTATAAAATGATATTATTTAGGTCGTCGTTATATAGAGACAGTGAGAAGTTTATTGCCTTGTTGAGATGTATAAGAATAAGAAATGAATCTTTGCTTAAAAGGGAGAGTTTATAGTCCTCTGGACATTATTAGAACAATTTCTAAATGTTTTTTTAATCCCGCGCGTGGTGATACCAGTATGTCTTTTGAGTAATATCGAACACATAATGATTTTAAAGGTATGCTGGACCCTCTATTAATGAGAGATTATTTCCGCATTAAGTTGCTATTGGTCGAAGTCCCTTATTTCATGAATCCCCCCGTTTTTTATAATTTCCTATGTTGAGGAAGAACGTTTGAAAATGACAGTAAAATAGATCTAAATGTTTTTGTACAACCTCTCCGGTGGGTTTATCCGTTTGTAAACACCCTGTCAAACGAAACATTTTGTTTTATTAGGAAAATAGTATGTTATAATGATGCAATTATACCTTGTTTTGGGAGCACTTTAACATTTTGAATTAGAGCCATAATGACTTGCATTAACAGTTCGGTGTCATGAAGTCTTAATTGGCAATGAAAGAAAAGAAATGTGTATGGTACATTTCGCATTTGTTGCATTGTTTTTCCCGATAACTAATCAATAGTGTTCAAAGGTTTTTACTCCATTGTGATTCTATTTTAAACTCTAAAGAAGTTCACACACACTTTTAGATTTGTTAGACGTAGTAATTTATAAAACATGTATGTGAGTACCAGGTGAACAAAGGTTGAACGCAATCTGATGGGGAGTGACCCGCCCGGTGTACTATCGTTGTTAGAGTGTGAAATTGTATGGGAACAGACTACTGTATGTGTTCTGGCCTATGCAATAAACATTGCACTTAATAGTTGAAGTGAGTTTAAAAAATAATGTCTATTTATGTTGAAAACAATTGTTTTCAGTGTTTGAGTACATAGAATGGAGTGCGATGCATTTTGTGGGACCTAAAATCAATTTAACTTGTAAAAATTATGGAACACACGCATTGGTAAAACGTTATTACATTTTGAAGAGATCTATTTTTATTCTAATCTATCGATGAAAGATTTATTTATTAACACCACATTGAGCAATTTCCGCTGCGCAAGTCGATTGTCCCCTCGGGGGGGGGGGGTGGAGTGTGTTAACTCGTAAAGATTTTAAGCTCCAAGTTCTAGAAATTAACAAATCACCGCGCACACACATAGAGATTCTAGACCGATACCAAATCTCACAGAAAAGTGCGACTAATTACAACGTACACGCCTAACGATGGATGAGACACTTTGTAATTGCATTCGAACCTGTACACAAGTAAATTTAAAGGAAAAATCGCTCGCCAATGTAAGATAATAGAACGTTACAATTTTGTGGATAAATTGGTAAAATTATGCTAGCAAGTAATCATCCAAGTCAGATTCGCTTAATCTTGGATACAACTAAAAAAAAAATTAAGTTTATATGTTATTTTTTTTTAATTTCTCATGATTTTTTTTTTCTTTTTTTCTCTTTATTCTCTATTTAGAACTCCACCATACTTAATATGATCATGCCCCTAATGCGAAAATATTATAAGAGAAAACAAGATAAATGGAAATTAGATATGGGAAATACTTCCATTCAAGACGTAGCTTGACAAATTCGTCACACGTTTGAGATGATTTAAGCCTTCGTACGCTAATATCTTATTTTTTTTAGTAACTGTATAGTTTCTGTAGAAACGATCTCAATTTATTTCAAAAGTTAGTAGTGTTATAAAAAACTTTATGATATTATTATAATATTTCTTTTAAGTTTCTACTTTTTTATATGGTGTTGTTTTATATACTGATCAAGGAAGATTACGTACGAATCTTGTATGTAATCAATATAAATGAGAATGATATAATTATTGGCATATATTTTTGAGTGTCAAAATTTGCGTGGTACTTTAGTGAAAATTTCTGAAAGGTAGTCTAGTTATAATAAAAATATTAAAAATAAATAATAAAAATTTTGTTTTTTTTGTGAAGAACATATAATCATTAATATTTAAAAGACTTGATTCATTCATAATAACTTAGAAGATTACATAAGAAAAATATGAAAAGTAAATTCATTCGGGCGTACGAGATCTCATCGAACCCCTTTATTCCAAACTCAAGTAATGTTTTTTTATCCTTTGAAATAATTTGGTGACATAATGTCACTTGTGGTATTTAGCCATCTTTTTGCTTGTTTTCTTAGTGGTAAACCTTTGGTTGTAGATGTTCCCATATGGATCGATTAATCTAATCTCTGCTTTCCACTGCCCGGTTCCTTCTTCCTCATTTTTATGATAACCATTATACTCGGGCTTACAATTAACGTGCTGTAATGGTACGTGTAGAGATCTGAGAAAGCTTACTACTTTCTTCCATACACAGATCTAGTGGAATGGGTTAAGAGCGGCATGTAATGCCAATGATCTATCCTTAGGTTCGGTGATGTTCAAGTATTTGGCAGACATTGGCCCATAAGTCAGAGCACCGAACTTGTCCCTCTTAACTGCATATTCTTGTTCACCATCACTATTGCTCTTTGCTGTATTTATGATGGTTCTTATAGCTCTGATAGTTTGGTGACACACCCCATCGTAGGTAGACATAACTCGTTAAATTGTATCCAGGACTCCACCATAAGTAGAAAGGAATCATCTTCCTACCATAATTGTGGTCTCTATCTATGGGTATGTCGAGAATCAAAAACTTGGCAATAATGGTTGTCACTCTAACTTGACAAAGAACATCCTTTAGTAACCCTATAGGTTTTGCAAGTGAGTGGTTTATCATCTCTATACCTCTATTTACTTTTTTCTCTTTTTCACATCCAAGGTCCATGTAGATTCGATAAGGCATAACATTAACCTCGGAACCTGTGTCAACCACACCATTTAAGTTAATCTTTCCCTCTAACCTAATTAGAAATATGAATGCATCGGGGTCTTCTTTTTTATTAATGCTTCCCCCTTCACTCTCTTAATGGCTTCTTTTTGCTCATCTTTTATTGCTTCATCCAACTTATTTTTGTCCAAACATATCTCGTCGATCACTGGTCGGTTTTCTTCTAGTATAAGCAAGAGTTTCGATTACTGGTCGGTTTTCTTCTAGTATGGCATATCTCTCACATATACTGATTGCCAGCTTCTCCCTATCTACTTCTTCCTGCGTCATTGGTTCACCCCTTAACCCTGATGGTCCCTTGTTCGGATAGTAAATCTGAAAACCTTCAAGAACCCTTTTATTATTTCTTGAACTCTTTCCCATTTTACAAATCAACGAAGGTAGTTTAGTTTCCTTTATTTCATGAATATCATCAAGATCAAACATTAATTCACGGTTCTCCTCATTGTCTCTAACTGTATCTGGGTCATTAGAAAATAAATCAAAGTCTGGGTGAATAGTTATGATCCCATTTCTAAATTCCACTATGCCTTTAGCAAGTCTAACAAATGATCGCCCAAGTATCACATTAGGTTCTACGTCTTCTTCTTTTTTGATTTATTTTGAACTTAATGAAATAGAACTCTCCTTTTAAGGACACTAGCAATTCTCTTTTCACCAACTTTTCTCCATTTTTCTCCTCATATTCTAAACACAACTTTATTGTAAATTCGTTTGAGATCACATTTTTTCATAGCCTAAATTTATTTCTCCATCATAGGCATGGAGTCCTTCAACATAACAAGGTGCAAAATATCTTTCACCTTCTCCTTTATTCCTATAAAAGGTGAATATCTTAGCTTCTTGCTCTTTACTTCCAGCTGTGTCTTGAAATTCAGGCATATCCTACTGTTCTTTTTGCATTAACCCTTTAGCTATTGAATCACTATTGTCTCCTCCTAGGCTAATTCATCAAATATCGGTGTTTTGATCCATTATTATCTTAACATTACAAAACATCAAGGTAAACGTTAAAGGGTTAGTATAAATAAGCATAAGTGATTTTTCATACTCACATAGTATCAGCAAATATTCATAAGGCGGAAATTTTGTCAATTTGTGCATAGTGTACCAGTTGCTTAGGTTTTGTAACTCATCAGACCTGTAAGTGCGACGCACTTGGTAATAAGTGCGGCGTACTATTCCTGTTTTATAGAAGTACGTCGTACTTAGAATTAAGTGTGACGTACTTATGTGTTTTTCAGTTACAAGTCGTTTATAAATTTCATAAAAACTTTTCATTGCATTTATTGTTTTTTCATCAATGATAAATTTATCAATGTCATAAGAGTGTTTGTTAAAATAGTTACTAAGCAAAGGTTTATAACACCTTTCATTGAATCTCATCAAATAATCATCATAATCATTTATGACTAGTCTCTTATCATTATGATTATTGTTGCTCATACATTTATAAATAAGCAAACAAAAAATACTAAACTCATAAATATCATCAAGCAAAAATTCAAACTTAATATATCTAGAAAAGCAATTTCTTGTTTTTTGGTTTTAGGATAAAGTTTGTGCAAACATGTAAATATAGCAAACAAGATAAAACATAACGCAATCCCCATGGTCTCAGAAGTAAACTTAGATATTGGGAAGATTGGTTGGGTGTTCTAGGTTGAATTTATCATAAGTTTGAAAATTTCCAGGAAGTGCGTCGTACTCGAAGAGAAGTGCGACGTACTTCGTTGTTTTTCTAAAAAACTGAAGCACTTTGTAAAAAGCGCGCCATACTCTTAGAAAAAAATTGATTTTTTAGTCAGTTTGCCAGAAAACTGTACCGCGAGGTATTAAATTTTGGTTGCAAAACATAAAAGAATTAAAACATAAACGAATCAATCCACAACAACCACACCAAAAACTTTGATGTGTTTCAAAAGCTTTAAATTTATAAGGCTGAAATTACCGATTATTAATTTGGAAACACACGGGTAAAAGTATAACCCACATATATAACATTGACTTTAGGGTAAGACCATGTCGTTCCACGGGATTAGTGTTAATGTAAAAAGTTAAATAGTTTTGCAAAAAGATGTATCTTAAGATTTGACACTTAATCAAAAGATAATGGTATTTTGATTTCAAGATTAAAACAAGAATATTTATTTAGACTTAGGATGATAATAATAAACAAGCATTCATGAATCAAAGCATAAAAGCACGAATAGATGGGTAATCATTCAAGCGATTAACTACTTCATATATAGTCCTTTCGGCCTACAATCTTCAATATATATAATGCATTAAGGTCGATTCAAGTGAAACACCAGTTGACTAAACACGATATCACAGTATGATCGGGTCAGTCATGTATCTGAATTCCAGTAGACCAGACATAGTGCAAACAGTATGTTCTTGTGCACGTTATCAAGAAAGACCGACTCAAAAACACCTCAAACATGTTAAAAGGATCTTTCGATACTTAAGGGGTACCATCAATATGGGACTTTGGTATCCGAAGGATTCTGGTTTTGAACTAGCCATATTTTCAATTGCTGATTATGCCAGATGCCTTGATACTTGTAAAAACACTTCTGGAGGAATACAATTTCTAGGTAAAAAGTTAGTCAGTTAGATGTCAAAGAAACAAGACTGCACTGCAATGTCTACACCAGAAGCAGAGTACGTGGCGTTATTTGCGAGTTGTGCTCACGTAATGTAGATGAGGACACAACTTAAAGATTATGACTTAAACTACAACAAAATACCGTTGTACTGTGACTCTCAGTTAGCCATAGCAACCCCATGCAACACTCCCGTACCAAGCACATCAATGTCTGTTACCACTTTATCAAGGAATAGGTTGAACGTGGTATAACTAAACTGTACTTTGTCAGAACTGAATACCAGTTAGCTGACTTGTTTACGAAAGCCCTTTTGCAAGATAGGTTTGAGTATCTTGTCAGACAACTTGGTATGAGATGTTTGACTCCAGGAGAACTGGAGGTTCTGGCAAAAGAGATTTCTTGATCGATCTCATCAAACATCGACTTGTAAATATTTTGAGAAAAACAAAATACAAAAATATAAAACCTATAAAACCAAATACAAAAATATAAAATTTCAAAAAGCAAATACAAAATCAAAAAATCAAAAAATTCCAAAAAGAATCTTCTCGACGTATCTCTTGGAATCGATAACATTTTCGTACCTAGAAATGTCAAGAAACATTGACACGGGTGTGTAAATGAAATTCGAGCAAGAGTTCAAAAGTTTTAAAACGTGTCATTTCTAATTTTTCTAGATGACTTACAGTTACTTCAGACTGTAACTCTGACTTAATGACAATGGCTTATGTGCAAATCAGTACATAACCCGGACTTCAAATAAAGGGAAATTTATCTATAAAGATAACTTATCCTAACAACAAGAAAATCAACTTTTCTCGTTCTTGAGTAGTTTACACAAGACATTCAAATCTTTGAGCTCAAGAAAAGGAAAGTGTACGCATAAGTGCATTTATCCTTAGCGTTAGAAGAGAAGTCTTCTAACATGTGATTTTTTAAAAAGTTGAACACAATTTTTCAAGAATTCTTCAATGACAATTCAAAATCTTTCAAAATTGTGTGTTCAACACTCTCTTCCTCACAAAGCTTTCAAAAGACGATCATTTTTTTTAAATGAATTAATTTTGGAGGGGAAGTTTTTCAAAAAACAAAGTTTTAATGATTTTTGATACATCATCTCACGACAATTTTTGTGTATTCAAAACATTATCAAAAGTCTCTTAAATAACAAATTGGTAATAATGACATAACTTACCTTATAATAATTGTTATAAGATGATCCAGTGTCTGAGCATAATTTTTTCAAGAATTATTCAATGACATTTCATAATATTTCAAAAATTGTGTGGTCAACACTGTCTCGGCCTCAATTTTATATTCTTTTTACAACTTGGTATCATTTTTTAGTGTCAAGCATATGTAAAATTAGGGGGGGGCAATAAGAAAAAGTTTCACATAATTCATGCTGTAACATATTTCTCTCCTACAGAATTTTCAAGACAAATTTTAACCACTTGGTATTTCAAAGACTAAGTGAATTAGTATTTAAAATAAGGGGAGAAATGTAATTAAAATGTGATCTAAAAAATAATACTTAAACTAAAGACTCAAAGTGCTTTATACTCCTACCCACATGTGCAAAACACTTTTAGTTATCGATGCACGTGTGAAGGGGGAGTTTTCCAAAAGATGAAACTCTCAAAGTGTCAAACGATTTTGATAAATCTATCAAACACTTTGATTGGTTTTCAAGGTTTTATGGTTACGATCTTATACCCAACAACCTATTAACTCACAACGATTTTAAAGTCATAAGGTGGTTAGGTTAGGTATTAGTCCTATGATCCAACAAGAACCGAAGGGATCTACTCAAGGACACTCTATAGTTAGAAATAGCAGTCCTTAGGTATGATTAGAGATGAATGAGAATAAAGGAATAGTGTTGACTAAGACATGAGTTATCATTGGAATAATCACAACAAGGTGTTAGTAATGACATCTTGGTAAGCATTGAAGGGTTTGAAGAATGGAAAAGAAATGTAAGGATAAAGGGTCTAAATAAAGAATCCCTCCATACACTTTAGGCAGAAACCGGGTCAATACATATGCTATCAAATTTTCACAAAGATGAATTCTGGTATTGAAGAAAGACATTATGGACCCACTAATGCACTGCACAGCCCTTCCCAACCATTCAAGTTTCTCCTAAAAGAGACTTGTATCATTTGTCACGGAGATCAACACGACTTTTATTGACTTTCTCACTCCGAGTTAGTTGATTATGAAAAGGTGACAGTCAGCTTCAGCCTTCGATTACTAAAACCAAAACGCACAAATCAAGTCTAGAGCCAAGAGTTCAATCTATAAATCGCACTATGACACATTTACTGATAAACACTTGTTGTTCAACATTTAGAACACAAGTGATAACAAAGAGTCCTACGCATTAAACTTGTGATTTTGTCAGAACATCTGAGTGATACTCTTTAGTATTCACAGTGATGATGAAAAACCTTCCAGAGTCATCATCA
>BQNB010040018.1:13558-27433 GCA_026074375.1 Tanacetum coccineum
CGTTTAAGAGCAGAAATAGAAAAGGTTAAGCAGCATTACAAGGAAATGTTTGAGTCTATTAAGATCATGCGCACTAGCACTAATGCAAAGACATCTTCCTTGTTGACACAGATTGAGGATCTTAAGGCTCGGTTAGAAGGCAATTTGAAAGTTGCCACTAGAAGCTCTATTAAACCAAAAGTTCTTGCGCCTGGCATGTATGCCATTGATGTTAAACCCATCCCTCATCCCCTTAAGAACAATAGGAGTGCTCATTTAAACTATATCAGCCATCTTAAGGAGAGTGTAGAAACAGTTAGGGAGATTGTAAAGGAAGCTAGAGTAGTTAAACCACTGGATAATGCACTTAACTATGCTTGTCAATACACTAAGCTATCTCAGGAGTTGCTAGAATATGTGATTGGCACTTGCCCAAAAAGTTTCAATGAAAGAGATAACAAGGCTCCATCTACCCGTGTAACTAGGAAAAAGGAAGTAACTTTTAATGATAAACCAGGAACTTCATCTAGTAACACACAGAAACACGAAGTGCACTAGAAAGTTCAACAAACTAATGTCCCTGTGATTCATTCTACAGGAGTAAACACTTCCACTGAAGCAAGCGGATCAAAGCCTAGAAGCAATACAAAGAAAAATAGGATCCTGCCTGCTAAGACTGAGAATAAGAAGAAAGTAGAAGACCACCCTAGGACAAATAAGTCAGTATGGACAAAAGTGAATCGGGTTGATTCTAGCATTAGCTCTAAGCGTGTTGTAATTAATTCGAATTCTGAATCTGTAGGCAAAATGTTAGGAATAAATCTTCACAAGAGTTAATACTGCCAAGGTATAACTAACAGTACTAATGGAGTTAGTACTGCCAGTACATACTTACAACTGCCAGAGTTAGTTAATACTGCTAGAAGAAAGATTAATATTGCTGATGGTCAAAGCTGCTGACTTGGAGATAAGGATGCATGGAGATAAATAAGGAATGTATATCTTTTATATTTTAGGAAGATTTGTATTATGAATATAATTGTAACTGATCCTAAAAGTTCGGTAGTTATCTTGTAAAGGACTCCTTGTGGTGTATAAAAGGAGATCCTAGGTTAAGGTTTAAGATATGCGACGCTACATAGACACTTTAAGCTTAAGAGATAGAGATACATTTAGGAAAGTTGTAATAACTTCAATGGTTTTGTAACCCTAGTACTAAATCAAGAGTAATCGTAATATCAATTAATATTGAAGCAATTTGTGATATATTATTGTTGGTACATGTTCCATTGCTAAAATACATTCTAGAGTATCGAAGTTGTTAGATTCCGCATACACTCTTGATATACAAACAATGTCTCAAACTATTGTTATTTTGGATTCTTCCAAGGTAACCTACACTTTACTACGTTTAAGAAATTATTCGTTCAAGGCGTGGGATCAACATGTGGTATCAGAGCTTGTGTTCTGGAACTTTGATCTAGACGAAACAAACAAGAAGAACTCTTTACCTACAAGGAAGAGATGGCTCCTATGACTCTTTCAGACTCTAAGGTAAATAATGACAAATCTTGCTCTAAAACTTGTCTGACAGACTATGAAGCTCTAAAGAAACAGTATGATGATTTGCTTGTTAAATTAGATGATACTGGTTTTAAAGCAGCTACATACAAAAGAGGTTATAATTTTTGAAGGGACAAATTCTTAATTTTAAAGAACATGAAGTTCTTTTTTTCTAAGGGAAATTGCTTTGCTTTAAAAGAAGTGTAGGTCACAACGAATAATCAAATGGGATTAATTTAGGATCTGAACTTAAAAAGTTAAACAGAAAAAAGGGGGTTTGTGTTAAGATTGAAAAAGTTTGAAAAATCATCTAAAGACTTAGATGATTTGTTAGCAAGTCAGGTAACTGACAAGAGCAAAAGGGGTTTTGGTTATAATGCTGTCCCCTCACCTCATCCCTTGATTCTCAACAGACCAACACCTTTAGACTTATCTTATTCAGGTCTTGAGGAATTCCAACAGCCTGGGGTAAATGAGTATGGTACTAGGGATTCAAGTTTAAAGCCAACCACTGTTTGTGATAGAGAGTCAGATAATTCTAAGGAGAATACTGATGACTCTTTAACACAACAACCCAAGACTGTTACTGAAACTAGCTCAATTATGTCTCCACTTAAGGTAGACAAAGATTGGAAAGAAAAGTTTTTCCATCCTGCTAATCATATTAGGGTAGAAGAACCTAAAAAGGCTAGAGAGAATACTGATGCTCCAATTATTGAAGATTGGGTGTCAGATGATGAGGAAGAAGTTGAGCCTATCCCTAAGGTAGAAAAGAAAACTGCTATACCTACTGCTACTAAGAAAGAGTCAGTTAAAACTGTAAAACCAAGTAGAAGGACAGTTAGGTATGCAGAGATGTATAGGTCACAGAGACCTAGGGGGAACCAAAGGAGTTGGAATGGTCAGAAATCTAATCAATTAGGATGTAACTTTGTTTTTAATAACAAGGCATGCTTTATTTGTGGTAATTTTGATCACATTCAATACAATTGTCCTAATGCTTACAAACATATGGTTCCAAGAGCAGTCTTAATGAAGACTGGCCTAAAAACTGTCAAAAATGCAAAGCCTCTTAGTACTGTTAGGTCTGTTAACACTGCCAGACCTTTTAATACTGCTAGGACTGTTAATACTTTTAGGCCTTATAATACTGCTCACCCAAAATCAACAGTTCCTTGTGCTAGACCAAAGACACATTTTCAAATTCAAGCACAATCAACTGTTCAAAGGCCCTTTTACAAGAGTACAACATTAACAAAAAGGTCTAATAATCAAAATATTAATACTGGTAAACAAACTGTTAATACTGTTAGGCCAAATGTTAATACTGTCAGGGCAAGGGGATTTAATGCTGTTAAGCCCTCAGCATGTTGGGTTTGGAGACCTATCAAACCCAATGGTGCATCACTAATCTTTAACAAATATAATTACATTGATGCACGAGGCAGATCCAAGTCAGTAATGGCTTGGGTCCCCAAAGATAACTAACTTCATAAGTTTTTGTGTGCAGAGCAATTCCCAACTAAATGAAAAAGGATTTGTGGATAGTGGATTGATTGATTGAATTCACACTGTATATATATATAATATATAATAAAATATAAAATATATATATAAGTATAAATATCAACAATCAATAAAACCGAGAAGTAGTATTTTTAAAGGTACAATTAAAACTGACAAACTTGATTTTTTGAAGATTATACTTTGTCAAAGAGGTAACGTTCCAACCTATTTAGTGTCTCACAACGTGGTGACATAAAAGAACTATGTTCTTTTTACTGACTCTTAATGTCTTGTCAGTCTCCCAATTTTAAGTATCCTAATGAAAGTCAAAACTTCTTAAAACATTCCCTAGACAGAATAACATGTATATTTTTGAATTAAGAACAATAGTTCCTAAAGATGGTTTAACTTGTCAAGTTGCAAAGGCTACATCTGAGGATCAATTTGTGGCATATGAGGCTTGGTCATAGACCAACTTCAAAAATATCACATAAATATGTCAAAGAAATCATGTAAGAAATTGCCTTATAAAAAGTTTGAGAATTACAAACATGTGTTTCCTGTCTTAAAGGCAAGCAACATAGAGCCTCTTGTAAGACCAAGGCCTTTAGTCCCACTACGAAGCCATTATTTATGCTACATATGGATCTATTTGGTCCAACTTTTGTTAGTAGTTTAATGCATAAAAAATACTGCTTAGGTATAAGCTGAATGATTATAGTAGATTTTCCAGGGTTTTCTTTAAGAACAAAGGATGAAGACAATAGAGATCCTTAAAAACTTTATCAAAGAAAAAGAAAATGCTATTAATAAGGAGTGCGCTGATATGTAAATCATCAGAAGTGACAATGGTACAGACTTTAAAAACCATGTGATGGATGAGTTCGTAGAGAACAAGGTATTCAAAATAGAATACATTTGTAGCGAAGGACACCTCAAACAAAATGTTGTAGCTGAAATAATAGGAATAAGACTCTCCAAAGAGGCTGCCCCAAGAAACAATGTAGCAGATTTAAATTACCTACAATATTTTGGGCAGAAGCAGTTCTACTCGCTAGCTATGTTTACAAAATAGGGTCTTTAGTAGTTAAGCCTCATATAAGACTCTTATGAACTCTTAGGGGTATTAAAAACCAGCTATAGGCTTTATGAAGCCATTTGTTATGTCATGTAACAATTCTTTATACTATATAAGTTAGGGTGCAAGTTAGTTGGAAAAAGTGATGAAGGCTCTTTGTTGGGTATTTCCTTAAATAGCAAAGCTTTAGGGTATACAACCATTAGAACCAGAAATACAATGAAAACTTGCATTTTGGGTTCTTAGAGAAAAAACCTATGTTAGAAGAAATGTCCAAGTGGCTGTTTGATCTGATATCTCTAACCAAATCCATGAATTATGTCTATAGGTTGCCGGGTCTTTTTCTAATGTTTTTTGCAGGTATAGAAGGATTTTTCTTGAGTTCAGCACGATCCTCTCAACAGGATCAATATTGTATTATCAACCAATTTTGGAAGGTTGCTTCAATACTTTGATTATGACTTCATTCAAATCTTGTGCTGATGCCACAAATACAAGATCAAGAAGGACTCCATTATGATGGAAGTTTTTTAGGATTAATGGTACTGAATGACAACAAGTACATACTGCCAGTCTAAAAGTTTAATACTGGTAGTAAGAAGTTAGTACTGCTGTTCCTGAAATTAATACTGCTACTCCTGAAGGCTTGATGGGACCAATTCCTACAACTGAAGACACACAAGAGGAGGATCAAGGCATTGATTTGGGGAATCTTTCACCATCTTATGCAGTTTCTTCCACTCCTCATACAAGAATTCACAAGGATCATCCAATTGATCATGTGATTGGTGATGTGCAGTCTTCTGTTCAAACAAGAAGGATGACAACTTCTTATTCTGAACTAGGATTTCTTGGTGCCATTTATGAAGGAAAGACTCACCAGGACTTACATACATGCCTTTTTGCCTGTTTCTTATCTCAAGAAGAACCAAAGAGAGTTTCTAAAGCTCTTAGTGATCCTGCTTGGGTAGAAGCAATGCAAGAGGAACTCCTACAGTTCAAGCTACAAAATGTATGGGTTCTTGTAGACTTGCCTAAAGGTCATAGGGCTATTGGTACAAAGTGGGTCTACAGAAACAAGAAAGATGAAAGGGGAATTGTTGTCAGGAACAAAGCAAGACTTGTTGCCCAAGGACATACACAAGAAGAAGGTATTGACTATGATGAAGTTTTTGCTCCAGTGGCTAGAATTGAGGCCATAGAATTTTTGAGTCCCTCCCCCCCCCACCCCCCCCCCCCCCCCTTCTCTCCCCTCCCACCCCCACCCCTATTCTTCTTTTATGGGTTTTACTGTCTACCAAATGGATGTCAAAAGTGCTTTCCTATATGGTCAAATTGAAGAGGAGGTGTATGTATGTCAACCTCCAGGTTTTGAAGATCCTGACCATCCTGATAAAGTTTATAAAGTTGTGAAAGCACTATATGGACTTCATCAAGCACCCAGAGCTTGGTATGACACATTGGCCACTTATCTTTTGAGCAATGGATTTCAAGAGGGCAGATTGATCAAACTTTATTCATCAAAAGTCAAAAGGGGCACATACTGCTTGTTCAAATCTATGTAGATGACATCATATTTGGATCTACCAAGAAGGAGCTTTGTGATGAGTTTTGAGAATCTTAAGAAGGAAATGTTTTCAGATGAGTTCTATAGGGAGGAACTCACCTTCTTTTTGGGGTTGCAGGTCCAACAGAGAAAGAAAGGCATCTTTATCAGTCAAGATAAATATGTCCATGAAATTTTGAAAAAGTTCAACTACACAGATGTGAAGTCTGCCTCCACTCCCATAGATTTGGAAAAGCCCTTGGTTAAAGATGCAGATGCTGATGATGTTGATGAACATCTTTATAGATCTATGATTGGATCTTTGATGTATCTTACAGCATCTAGACCAGATATCATGTTTGGCCCAGTTTGTGCATTGTGCAAGGTTTCAAGTTCCCAAAAACTTCTCATCTTTTAGCTGTCAAAAAATCTTTAGATACCTTAAAGGTAAACCATCACCAGCTTTGGTAGTTCTAAGGATTCTCCATTGGAGTTAGTTGCCTACGACTGATAGGTGACGTATGCTGGAGCTACACTTATAGGAAGTCAACCACTGGAGGTTGTCAATTTTTGGGAAATAGGTTAATTTCTTGGCAATGCAAGAAACAAAACTGTGTGTTGGCCACTCTACAACTGAAGCTTTAATATGTGCTGCTGCAAGTTGCCTATGACAATTTATCTCTGGAACCAAAACTAATTGTCATGATTATGTTACAATTTTATGAACACGTGTTATTTACATTGACAGAACTAGTACTATCTGTATTGATATAAAATCCAGTTCAACACTCTAAAACAAAACATAACAGAATTAGGCAACACTTTAATAAGAGATAGAAATACTAAAAAGTTGATTCAAATGGCTAAAATTGAACTCAACTTAATTTAGCAGATCTGCTACAAAAGGTTTTGTGATCTGTGAGATTATCAGTACTTGGTTTCAAGTATTAGAATGCCAATCCCTAAGGCCAAAGCTCTTGTTAGTCTGTAACGTTGATTTAAATGTTTAGTACTGTTTAGTTATTTGTCAATTAATACTGTAGGACTAATTAGTAACTAAGTGAGTTATATTTAACACAGTTTGAGTAAAACAGTACTTATATATTAGTACAGCTGGTTACTCTAATTTATTTGTTATCCTGTGAAATAACACTTAATATGTTAAACATGCAACATGTTGGATTGTGTTTATCTTGGTTTTCAACTAACATTTTCAGGATAACAAGAGGTGTCAAATTGGTTTACTCCATAATGCATTATTTTTGAGGGAGGAAACATGTTTGGCTATTCTTAAATTGTTGGTTGTTTCACCACACAACAAATGGTTATCATTCACCATGTCCATATAGACATCAAGAATTGATGACTAGTCCAAGCAAACGGCTCCTGGTAAAGACTTCCACCAAATCCGATGAAAGATGATAGTTTTACTCAAACTAATAGAGTCCTCAATGCATCATGTTATTCCAATGCCAGCATGGCTAAGTCCATAGCAAACGGCCTACTGTATAGACTTCACAAATCTGTTTATATTGTTAGTTTTACTCAAACTATATGGTTAGTCATTGCACCATTTTTTCCTAATGAAGCAATGGCTAGTCCAAAGCAAACGGCTATTGGTAAAGACTCCTCAAATCCGTGTATGGCTGGTAGTTTGCCAAAAACTACACTTTGTGTGAATATGTGAGCTAAAACAAAAGAGAGAATTGGTGTGCTCAAAAACAACTGAGAACTGTTGTGAAAAATAGACAGAGTTGCCAAAGTGAGCCAAAAGAATTGATAGATGAATTGTGAGCCTAAAAATTGAAATAGAGATGTGTGAAGTTATTCATTTTAAGTCATAGAGTTTGTACTGCATATGGGGAGAAGTTTAATACTGCTAGGGCAAAAGTTTAGTACAGCTAGGCCTAAGTTATACTTGATGACCGTTAATACTGTTTGGCCTAACAGACATTTTCATTTATAAATAGGAGCCTTGTTTCCGTTGAGAAATTTCCCGCTAAATACCTATGGAATAGGGGTTTGACCAATTGGACTTTCGTGCATCTACTATATATTCATATGATTTATTCACGATCACTTCAAATTACTTAATATTGGTCAACGAATATCTCTCTGTTTTCTCTATTACATTGCAATTAACTTTCTCCAGCCTTCATACTTACATACACGATCCTATCCCACTTTATTAATCACAATATATTCAATCATGGCAAGTTAGGATTTTATGAATAAACACACATGGTAGCTTTCTGGTCAATATCAACGGGCATTGCGGGGTTTCATTCATCAGATCCAACTATTTACATCCTCGAAGTCATATTTGCTATGCACTTACTAAGAAACCAGAGGTGTGTGTCTCCTTTATAAAACAATTTTGGAGGTCTGCTGAGACTTTGACTGATGATAATGGCGACGTCAAGATTCATGCTACTATTGATGGACACTCACTTTCAATCACTGAAGGTTCTCTACGGCGACATCTCAAGTTGGATGATCAAGATGGCATTACCTCTCTTCCAACTACAGAGATCTTTGCTCAATTGGCGCTTATGGGCTATGCTACTGACTCAGATAAGTTAACCTTTCAAAAAGGTGCATTTTCACCTCAATGGAGGTTTCTTATTCATAATATTCTTCACTGTTTAAGCCCAAAGAAGACTGCTTGGGAGCAGTTTAGTAGTAATATTGCAGCTGCTGTCATTTGTTTAGCCACAAATAGAAAGTTTAATTTTTCTAGGATGATCTTTGACCACATGGTGTCTAACATATCTAGTCCCCATAAGTTTTTGATGTACCCTAGGTTTATTCAACTATGCCTAGACATGCAGAGACACAAGCTTCAACAACACACAAGACTTTATTCTGTTCCATCTCTAACAATGAAGGTATTTAGCAATATGAAGAGATCCACCAAGGGATTTTCAGGTCAAGAGGTTGCTTTATTTCCTACTATGTTAGATGCTACTGAACCCTCACCTTCACCTTCTAGAATCACATCTTCACCTTCACCTACACCTTCACCTTCACCTACACCTTCACCTTCACCTGCACCATCTCCTTCACAACCATCACCTACTCAACCCTCACCTACACAACTTTCACCAACACAACCTGGTACAGAATACCATCTTCCTACACCCCATGACTCACCTCTCCATGCTGTTCACTCACATGGAAGTGAGGAGGGTAGTTTGAAACTTCAAGAATTGATGAATTTAGTTAACACTCTTTCTGACAGGATTGGAGTTTTAGAGGCTGATTTGTTGAAGACAAAGAAAACCTACAGTTCTGCTTATACCAAGCTTATTCTAAGGGTAAAGAAGCTAGAGTCTCAAATAAAGATTGGGAAAGCAAGGAAACAATCCAGGGTTGTTATTTCAGAAGATGAAGCCTTTGAAGATGATTCTTCCAAACAGGGGAGGAAGTTATTTCATGAAGAGGTTCAAGAAAAAGCTAGTACTGAAACTGAACTATTCATTCAAGAAGTGACTCCAACTGAAGTCATTCAAGATCAAGAGGGCAGTGGAAAAGCAAGTGATGAAGTTAGTACTGCTGGCTTGAAGAAAGGTACTGCTAGTGAAGAAGTTCCAACAGTTAGTACTGCTGAGGTACACCTTAGTACTGCTGGAGGAACTGTTACATATTCAAGAAGAAGTGCTGAGAAAAGATCAAGACAGGATAAGGGAAAAGCTATTTTGATAGAAGAAGAGCCCAAGAAGAAATCAAAGAAGGAACTTGAACAAGAAAGATTAAGTTATGCTGAAGCAATCAGACTTGAAGAGCAAATGAATGAGGAACAAAGAGCTCAAATTGCTAGAGATGCTGAAATTGCTAGGCAGTGGCATGAAGAAGAAAGGAAAAGAGCTATGGATGAAGCTAAGACTACAAAGAAGATTGACTGGAATGATCCTTCAGTCATTAGATATCATTCTCAAAAAATGAAGCCAAAGTCTATTGCTCAAGCTAGAAGGAATATGATCAAATATTTGAAGAACCAAGGGAACTTCAAGATCAGTCAGTTCAAGGGAATGTCTTACAATGACATAAGGCCAATCTTTGAAAAGATTTGGGATTTTAATCAAAATTTTGTGCCTATGGATGCAGAGAAAGGAAGTAAAAAGCAAAAGTCTCCTGAAAAAGAAAGGTCTCCTGAAAAGATTGTGGAAGAAAAAGTTGATACACAAGAGGAAAAGGAAGAAGTTGTTAAAGAACCTGGAACAAAGAGAAAGAAGTCCATTCCTAGAAAGAGCACAAGGAAAAGACAAAAGATGGAGGAAGATTCAGAGAAAGAAGAACTCAAAGAATTTTTAGACATCATACCAAGAGAAGAGGTTCCTATAGAAGTTGAATCCATATCTACAAAGTTTCCAATTGTGGATTGGAAGTCTTATGTTTTGACTGAGACTTTCATGTATTATCAAATATTCAGGGGAGATGGAAGTTCAAAGAATTATAAGATCTTCACTGAGATGCTAAGAGATTTTGATAGACATGATGTGGAGGAATTGTACAGACTTGTTAAAGAAAGATATAGGGATTCAAGTCCAGAAGGGTATGATCTCATGCTTTGGGGAGATTTGCACACTATGTTTGAGCCAAATGAAGATGATGAGCTATGGAAGAATCAGCATCAATACAATCTGATTAGCTGGAGTTTGTATGATTTCTGTGGCATTCACATGTTATTGATGGAGAATGGGATGGCCATACATATGCTGACAGAAAAGAGATATCCTTTAAGCCAAGATATGATCTCCAAAATGTTGAAAAAGAGATTAGAGGTTGATCATGAGAGTACACAAGCAATTGAGCTTCTCAGATTCATAAGATCTCAAGTTCAGAAGTGACAAAAGTGTTTGAAAGAATCATCAGCAGAGGTAGAAGACTAGAAGATTTTATTCAGAAGAAACTTGATGATTTAAAGGACAATCACAAGTTTAGGGGAGGATTGTTAGGAATAAATCTTCATACGACTTAATACTGCCACCAGTACTAAAGGAGTTAGTACTGCCAGTACAAAGTTTGTACTGCCAAGGTTACTTAATACTGCTAGTAGTAGAAGTTAATACTGCTAAATGGTCAAAGCTGATGAACTGAAGATAAGAATGCATGGAGAGTATTTCGGATATTTATATTTGAATTGTAACTGAACCTAGATGATAGGCTGATATCTTTGTAAAGGGCTCCTTGTATTTCTATAAAAGGAGATCCCTAGTGTAGAGTAAGTTAGAACTTTTAGAGATACATTTAGAGAAAAGTTGTAATAGCTTCAAGGTTTTGTAACCCCAGTACTTCAAGAGTACTCGTATTATTTATAATATTGAAGCAGTGTGTTTTGTGTTCATCGTGTGTTTTAGTCATTACTGTGTCATTCATAAATTTCTCTAGAGTATCAAAGTGTAGATTCCGCATACACTTTGGTATACATACAAAGTCTCAATCTTTGTTATTTTGGATTCTTCCAAGGTAACAAACTCTTTATATCATAAAGAATCGATCAAGGCGTGGGATCAACAAGTGGTATCAGAGCCTGTGCTTTGAGAAACTTTGATCTAGGGAAAATGGAGTTAGAAAATTCTCAGAACAATGCGTTGGCAAAGCTTCCCATGCTCAAACTAGGAGAGTATGAGATGTGGGAAATCAGAATCAAGCAGTACTTCCAGATCCAAGACTATGCATTATGGGAGGTAATAGAAAATGGGAATTCTTGGGTACCTATTCCTGTTACAGCACCAGAATCAGGTCCATCAACAGCATTGAAGATGACTGTGCCCTCTACTACTGAAGAAAAGATTTGCAAGAAGAATGATGTCAAAGCCAGAAGTCTTCTCCTCATGGCACTCCCAAATGAACATCAGCTTACCTTTAACCAGTATGCTGATGCTCAATCTATGTTTATTGCTATTAAAGCTCGCTTTGGAGGAAATGATGCTACAAAGAAGACACAAAAGGCCTTATTGAAGCAACAGTATGAAAACTTCAATGCTACAAGCTCAGAATCTTTGGACTCTATCTTTAACAGGCTTCAAAAGCTTGTTAGTAGATTGGCAATTCTTGGTGTAGATACTTCTCCAGAGGATTTAAATGTTAAGTTTTTGAGAAGCTTACCTTCAGAATGGGATACTCATGTGGTTGTATGGATGAACAAACCCGACTTTGAAACTATGGGTTTGGATGATTTGTACAACAATTTTAAAATTGTTGAACAAAAGGTTAAGAGAACTGTTGCTGTTAATAATGATGACAAAAACTTGGCATTTCTAACCACTTCCAGTCCAAGCAGTACTAACACTATTAATACTGCTAACACTGGAGTTAGTACTGGCAACACCAAAGTTAATACTGCTAGTACTGAAACTAGTACTGCTAGTTTTAGTGATGCCACAGCTTATGCCTTTTTGTCCTCTCAACCACAAGGATCTCAACTTGTTCATGAAGATCTTGAGCAAATTCATGATGATGATTTAGAAGAGATGGATCTAAAGTGGAATATGGCATTGTTGAGCATGAGGGCAAGGAAGTTCTATCAGAGAACTGGAAGGAAGATAATCATTGATGGAAGTAGTACTGCTGGATATGACAAATCCAAGGTAGAATGTTTCAACTGTCACAAAATGGGACATTTTGCTAGAGAATGTAGAGTTCCAAGAAGCAAAGACAACAGAAATTGGAACCAAGGAAACTCATCAAAAGCAGTAAGGATTGAAGATGCCTCTGAAAAGGCAATGTGTGCTATTGATGGTGGTGGATTTGATTGGAGTGATATGGCAGAGGATGAAGTTCAAGCAAACATGGCTCTCATGGCATTCACTGACTCTGAGGTATCAAATGATAAAACTTGTTCTAAAACTTGTTTGCAAAATTATGAAGCACTTAAAAAACAGTATGATGATTTACTAGTTAAATTAGATGATACTGCTTTTAAAGCATCTACCTATAAAAGAGGTCTGTCAATTTTAGAAGCACAAGTTGTTAAATATAAAGAATCTGAAGTTTTGTTTTCTGAAGAGATTGCTTTGTTGAAAAGAAGTGTAGGTCATAAGGATTATCTAATGGGATTAGTTAAGACTGAACTTGAAAAAGTTAAGGAAGAAAAAGAAGGAGTTGAATTTAAGCTAGCAAAGTTTGAAAAATCATCTAGAGACTTAGATGATCTGTTAGCAAGTCAGGTAACTGACAAGAGCAAAAGGGGTTTTGGTTACACTGCTGTCCCCTCACCTCATCCCTTAATTCTCAACAGACCAACACCTTTAGACTTGTCTTATTCAGGTCTTGAGGAATTCAAACAACCTGAGATAAATGAGTATGGTCCTAGGGATTCAAGTTCAAAGCCAACCACTGTTTGTGATAGAGAGTTAAATAATTCTAAAGAGAATACTGATGCCCCAATTATTGAAGATTGGGTGTCAGATGATGAGGAAGAAGTTGAGTCTACCCCAAAGGTAGAAAAGAAAATACCTACTGCTACTAACAAAGAGTCTGTCAACACTGTCAAACCAAGTAGAAGAACAGTTAGGTATGCTGAGATGTACAGGTCACAAAAGCCTAGAGGGAATCAAATAAACTGGAATAATCAGAAGTCTCAACAGCTAGGAAGTGACTTTGTGATGAATAATAAAGCATGCTATGTCTGTGGAAGTTTGATCATCTCCAGTATACATGTAAACACAAAAGACATGTTAATGATCAAAAACAGGTTAAATCAGTGTGGAAAAATACAAGGAGGGTGAATGATTACTATTCTACAAGAATGACTCACTCCAATCCAAGAAGAAATATGATTCCACAAACTGTTTTGATGAGATCTGGAATAAAAGCAGTTAATACTGCTAAGCCAAAGAATGCACATAATGTTGTCAATAGGAATAGTTTTAATACTGTTAAAGCTTCAGCATGTTGGGTTTGGAGACCAAAGCAAAAAGAAATTTTAGACAATGTTTCCAAATACAACAGTGCATCTATGATACTTAAAAGACTTGATTATATTGATGCACAAGGAAGATTCAAGTATGTGATGACTTAGGATCCAGAAAGAAGATGATGTGGAGGATCCTTCCCAACAGGGGAGGAAAAATATATTAAATTGATCACTTTGGTTCAGACGGATGCATAGACTCGGGGGAGGCAAGAGTGCAACAAAGAAAAAGAAGAATCCAGAGAAGAGTGCAGTAAAAGCAGAAAGAGCAAAAAGATGAAGTGT
>BQNB010040018.1:32184-47692 GCA_026074375.1 Tanacetum coccineum
TGCTTTTCCATGAATCATACAAATGTTTTTCAAGCATCGGTGGTTTATTGTCACCACCCGAGAGAAGTGATTTATCAACAAGAGTCGTCATTGATAACGTGGTATCAAAAAGATTACCAATTGATCAATCGGTGGTAGAAAGAAATTGTGTTTGAATGTGTGGTTGTTGAGTCTTGAAATAATTCTTGAAACTACACGGGATTTTACAAGTCTTGACAAAACCGGGAAAATAAGTTAATGTTTTACGGGATTTTACAAGTCAAAGAAATAACCGTATAATTTAGAAATTTAGAAATTTGAGTTTGTTAGGTGTTGGTTTAAAAGTTACTAGCTCAGTTTGCACTTCGTTCGGTTGTCAAGAAACTTTACTAGTTCGGTTATCTTGTTCGGTTCCAAACGGAGTAACTTAGTTTGGTTGAAAACTAGTTCGGCTCAAGAGGATAATACTAGTTTGGCTCGACAAAAGAAAACTAGTTCGGCTCAAGAGGAAAATACTAGTTCGACTCAACAAGAAAAAACTAGTTTGGCTCAAGAAGAATACTAGTTCGGTTGGTCTTGTTCGGTTAGTCTAGTTCGGTTCAAGCTAACAACAGCTCGTTCGGTTCCAACTAATAACAACTCGTTCGGTTCCAACTACAGAAAACTAGTTCGGTTCAAACTAAAATCAACTAGTTCGGTTCCAACTAATAACAACTCGTTCGGTTCCAACTAAAATAACTCGTTCGGTTACAACTAATAACAACTCGTTCGGTTCCAACTACAGAAAACTAGTTCGGTTCAAACTAAAATCAACTAGTTCGGTTCCAACTAATAACAACTCGTTCGGTTCCAACTAAAGAAAACTAGTTCGGTTCAAACTAAAATCAACTAGTTCGGTTCCAACTAATAACAACTCGTTCGGTTCCAACTAAAATAACTCGTTCGGTTACAACTAAAATCAACTAGATCGGTTCCACTGGTTCGGTTAACTAGTTCGGTTAACTCGTTCGATCTTCTAGTTCGGTTCCAACAGACAAGACTAGTTCGGTTGTAACTGAGACGAAACCCAAATTTTCAAAACTCAAAAAGACACATTTTTGATTGGTTTTTTGCAAAAAATCTTGTACAACTAGTGTTACTAACCCTATAGGAACAAGAAAAATGACAACTTTAAGGTTTTTAAGCCGAAAAATTTTAAATCAAGATTTTGCTCTTTGTAAAGGTTTTGAACACAAATCAAAAGACAAACACAAAAACTAAACACACCACTCCATGGCTCTTGATACCAATTGAAGAATACTAGTAATCTTTGATATTATACAAGAACTAGAGAGAGAAGTGGGTTGGAAAGTTTCTAGAGAGAGAAAGTAACATGGAATGGAAGATAATAATAATATGTGTGTGAAATGAGAAATGAAACAACCAACCACCCTCTCCAAGGCATGGAGAGGGTATATATACTACATACATGGCCGGCCATAGGCCTTAACGGGCTTTCCATGGGCCTTGGGCCAGACTAGCTTACTAGACTAATCATATAACAAACTACGGGCTAAGACTATTACAACTTGGAAGTGACCGATACTTTTCTTGTTTCCAACATAATTTCTCGGCCACGTGATTGATAGTCAAGGCATTCACATGGATCCCGCCAAGATCAAATCCATAAAAGATTGGGCATCTCCCAAGACTCGCACGGAGATTCGTCAATTTTTAGGTCTTGCCGGTTATTATCGGAGATTCACATAAGGATTTTTGAAAATTGCTAAGCCGATGACCAAGCTTACTCAGAAGAAAGTCGCCTTTGAATGAGGTGATAAGCGAAGCAACTTTTCAGACATTGAAGAATAAGTTGTATAGCGCACCCATCTTAGCTCTCCCTCAAGGAGCTGAGAACTTCGTTGTTTATTGCGATGCGTCGCATAAAGGATAGGGTGCAGTATTGATGCAAAACGAGAAGGTGATTGCTTATGCATCACGACAGTTGAAGATTCATGAGAAAAATTATACTACTCATGATTTGGAACTTGGTGCATTGGTGTTTGCTCTAAAGATTTGGAGGCACTACTTGTATGGAACCAAGTGTACGGTGTTCACATATCATAAGAGTCTACAACACATACTTGACTAAAAAGAGTTGAACATGAGGCAACGTCGTTGGTTATAGTTGCTTAGTGGTATGTGCTTAAATACACATACCTTTGACCTAATAAAACGTGCTTAAAAGACTAAAAACATACCAAAAATACATTGTATTTGTGTGTTTTGCATTTGTATTGTGCAGGTAACGGATATCAACAAAAAGGACAAAAAACGAAGACAAAACCGACAAAACCAAGCACGAGAATGAAAAGAGCGTGAAAAGTCAAGTCAACTAGTCAAAAAGGCAAAGTCAACAAAAGTCAAAGTCAAAGTCAAAGACGGAGTCGAAAGCGAAGAAATCTTAAATGGGCCAACCCGTACCCATTTAATAGGCCGGGTCAGCCCATTAAGACATCATGTATAAACTTATAAGTTTTTAAGCCTTAAAACCCTTTTAAAAATCCAAAACACTACCCGGCCGAAACAAAAAAGCCCAAACCAATCCCTTAACCCACTTAACCCCCGTTAGCTCATAACACCAATCAAGCCCTTACATCGTTAGTCCTCAACCCCATTAACCCCTTAACTCCGTTAACCCATAACACCATACAATACCTTACATCGTTATCCTCAAGGACTAACATTGTTAGTCCAAAAGGACTAACGATGCACCAACTTGCCAAAAACATGGCTAACCCCCGTTACCCTGTTCATACCAAAACCAATTCCCGCCAAAGCCTCTACCTCACTATTCACCCATCATTTTCCTTCAACCCTTCTCCCCAAAACATCTCTTTCCCATCCAACCCCACCTTACAAAACACCAAAGGCCACCTTGGCAATCCTCTTAATCCTCATTCGTCTGTGAAAGAAGACAAAGAACCAAGGGTTGAGATGATATGACTTGGAGACCAAGCAAAATGGAAGACTAGGATTGATTTTGGACTTCTCTCACACAAGAAACACACCCTTGTTTCTCTCACAGAAGAAACACAAGTGAAGACCCCAAGACTTAGTTTTTTTTATAAATAGGACCTTGTAAGCCTTTCATGGCATCTAGTTTTTTTAGGTTTTCAGCTTATATTAAGTCTTTTTAAGCTTATTGCACTTTCTCTTAAAGCCTTGTACTGTTTTTATTTAAGTTAATGAAATTTAAGTTTTTACACTGAAATCTTGTTTTTAAGTTAATGTGATTTATGTTTTAAAAACGTTTTATAAGCTCTCTTAAACTCTTTTATCTGTCATTGAAGATGTTTAACTTAAGCTATATAAACTTTTCCATAGTTTATACAGCTTAAGTCTTTTTCACTTAAAAATCTGTCAAAGAAAGCATGGAGCATGGTGAATACTGGATGACCATGGTATTAGTGCTTCATGGGAAGCTATAGGTTGATTTGTAAGCTGATTTAGGTTTTTTCACTTGTAGTTTTAAAGCTTGGGACCAATTGTAAGTTCCAAATTTAGTTTTCAACTTGTTATTTCTGTTCAATAGCTTATTCTGTTAATTCTGCTTATTATTGCTTAAGATTTGTTAGGTTGTGCTTAAATGTCCTCATTATTACTTGTCTTAATATGTTCTATCAATTTGCAGCTTATCACTATTTGTTTTTAGCTTTTAAATAACTTTTTAGTTTTAAAGGAGTGTTTGGGTCAAGGTTATAAAACGGGGTATAAAATGTATTTGGTCCTCAAATCACTTTCATTTAGCCATAATTCAGTCTTTAAGTTAGTTTTTTTTTCAAGTTTTTGAAGTTTAAAAATCAAATCATAGGTTCAATCTATTCAATGTTTAAATCTGTGGAAATCTAGTTTAAAATTCAGCTTGTATGATTTGAATTTTGATTTGGTGCCATGTAGTGTTGTTTTCATAATGTATTTTGTGCCTTAATGCAATAGTATTAAGATTTGGTTAAAGTGCAATTGCCATAATGGTTTTAGTCAAAATCTGTCTAAAATAACAAGCCTCTTTTTTAAAGTTTAAAGTCCATCTTTCAAATGCAAATTCAGATAAGTAAAAATAGGTTTTAGCTTTTTAAATTTCTTTTATAAGTAGTTTGTGGTATGAAATTTATCTGTTTTAGCTTATTTAGTACTTTAAACTTATTTTACTAGCTTATTTATAGGGCTGCAAAAGCTAATTTCTCTTTTAAGAAAAACCAAAAATAGTGCATTCTGTGTAAGTAGCCCTTTTCATTTGGCTTTTTTCATGGCTTATTTTAATTTCAAAATGCTTTTTAATTGTTGATTATTGTAGCTTAGAGGATAAGCTTGGCTTGCATATAAGCCATTAAGCAATAAGGATCCATTTACTAGCTTAAAAATAAGCTAGAAAATGTCCCTATGGCTGTTCGGCTAACAGTTTTAGCCAAAAAGCTTATATGCTTTTCAAAGCTTTACAGCTTATTTTCTTGACTCATTTTTGTTTGTTAGTGCTTATTTAGGTTTAGTAATCATCTATTCTTAGCTTATTTGCATTTTCAACTGCTTATTATGTCTTATTATTAGTTTGAAAGTTGAAAGTGGTTTAGTAGTTTGTCTTTGTGTCATTTATTTCAATAAGCTTTTAAATGCCTTTCTGCGTATTTTCCTAGCTTAAGTTTGTTTATAAATGCTTTTTTAAGTGTAGCTTGTTATCTGGTTTTGCTTATTTCCCTTTCCATTATGCTTATTAGTCATAAAAAAGCCAAAAACTTTAACGTTAATGACTTAGTGTTTAAAAGTGCATACTGTATGCTTATTTTAGAGTTTTATAAAAAGTTTCTTTTTTAAATTTTGTTAGTTTTGCTTATTTTATAAGTTTAAAATAAAGAAAAAAAATGTCTTCAAAAAAGGAGAGGCCACAGGGGTCGAACCTGTGACCTCCCCCCTTTACAAGCCAAGCAACTTAACACACACTCTCTATACCATCAGCACCAGTAGGGCCATTTGTTAGAGTTTTGCACAATTTATTATTTAAGACCCTTTTTCCCCTTTAAGCTTTCAGCCACATTTTGCTTATTTACAGCTTATTTATTAGCTGTTTTTCAAAGTTTTATTTTTTCTTGCATTTTTCATAGTATAAAGCTTTTTCCCTGAATTTTCAAGTTTTTTTATTATTAGTTTAATATTTTTAATATTTAATTTAGTCTAAAACCGTTTTTAATTCATATTAAATAAAATAAAAGTCAAAAAAATATAATTCTTTTTTTTAAAACTTTCTTTTATCATTTAGGATTTATAAAAATTAAAATTTTCATTTGTAGGGTTAAATTTGATAAGGAATTTAGCTTTTTTAACGAAAGGGGTTTGAAATTCCCGGATTATCGTTTTTAATGTTTTAGCCTTAATTGCTTTCGTTTTTAGGTTTGCCTTCACTTGTTTTTTTGTTTTGTTTGTAGAAATAGAACAAATCTCTAAATTGTGATTATTCAAGCATAAATTTCTCAAACGTACTCGGATTTTCAAATTTCAAGCCTCGACGGTAAACGACCCGGAAAGGTTTTTTAGGGAATTTTACTTTGGATTAAAAGTAATTATCCTTGTTTTAAAAAGCTTTGGTAATGCTTTTCTCTCTTAGGATTGATCTTTGTTGATTTATTTTATATATATATGTATATATATATAGATTTTACTTTATATATTTATATATATATATCTATTATTTATATATATATATATATATATATATATACACACACATATATATATATATACCATATATAATACATATATATATATTTTATATATATTATTTATATATAGAAATTATGAATCAATTTTTAGCGCTTTTGCTACACTTAAAATATTCAAGAAATTCTCCTCGCAATCTCAAACGATTTACCAAAAATCGACTCTCTTATAAATGGAGGATGGCATCTAGACTCTATTTCGGAAAACGTGGATATATCAGTTGAACTTAATAAAAGTCTGTGTTAAGGACCTGGTCTTGGTTTTGACCATTTTCAACCCCCGCAACATCCCGTCATTCATCAAACTCCTCTTGAAGAAAGTATGGAAGAATTACGAATTTATTTTCAAGCTTGGAGTGATAATATTCAGCAAAAGAAAGAGCAAGAAGAGAAGCAAATTGCGGAAGAGCAAGTGGCTAAGGCTCGATATTGGAAGATTTCCATTTGCAATGATGATGACGAGGAGTATACCATTGAAATCACACCCGTCTTACCGACTGTGGAACCCAATAACTCTCTAAGTATGGGGGACGAGCATCTTAGCACTATTCCTGAAAAGGAAGAGTCTAGTGTTGAGGACCTTGTCCCGATCCCAAGTGAGTCCGAGGGTATTTCCGACAGCATGTGTGATGTGCCTTTTGTGACAATCCCACCCCTCTTGAAGCTTCAAAAGATCATTATGAGATTCTCCTCGATTCCAACGATGATTATTCTTCGAGTGATAATGATTCTCTTTACAGTGAGGACATCGATTACGTTGAGGCATCACCTCCCGATTCTGAGCTCATCAGCTTAGAGGAGGTGAATGATTTTGATCCAGAAGATGAAGTGATTGATACTGATATTCTTCTAACAATCAAGGATGATATTCTTCATGAGAAATTGTTGAATATCAATTTTCTTATTGCTAAGATCGAAGCATTAAAAGACAATCCCACTCCATCTTCTGATTTTGTGACCAAGTCTCCCTCCACATCTCCTAACTCTTTCCTGGAGGAGACCAACATTTCTTATAATTCTTTACCCGAGTCAGAGACTTTCTGCTTTAATTTGGAAGAGAAAAGTAGTGGCAATCCCACTTCTTATACTGATTTATCTCTTCTAGATTATGAAGCATTCTTTTGTGATAGTGAACCCGATTCGGGGGATTTCACTATGGATGTGGTGGAGGATATTTTTGATAATCCAACAAGAGAACCAAGAGTTCATGTGCCTAATGTTTTACCCACCCATCCCACCCTTCATCTGGATTCGGATTTCACTCTTTCTAGTGATTCCCTCGGATCCGACCTTGTAGTTT
Organism: Tanacetum coccineum; assembly: GCA_026074375.1. NCBI lineage: Eukaryota > Viridiplantae > Streptophyta > Magnoliopsida > Asterales > Asteraceae > Tanacetum > Tanacetum coccineum. Next base: position 39,214 of record BQNB010040018.1, read on the forward strand.
CTTTTCCTTCCGGAACTAGAAACAAGATTTTCGATCCAGGGATATTCATTGAAGTCCAATCCAAGAGATTTCTATCACCGAATGAATTTTCTATCTCATTCATCCGTGATCCTCTTTCTCCAGTGTTTGACACTTTGCTCCCATTTTCATCCGAAAATGAGGACAACGTTTTCAATCCTGGTATTCTTGCTTCTAATGAGGAGAAATCTCCTCATCTCTTATCTCATCGGGGCTTTAAAGCTTTCCAGCTCATTTCTGAAAGCCCGATGATGATTTCTGGAGGGGACATTCCTATCTTGGATGTTCTTTGTTTCTCCATTTCAATCCTCCTGACCAGCTCACGTATGGAGGACGAGTCAGGCTCAAGACTCGGTTAACAAAAATAAGTGCTTCGTAGGTGGCAACTACATGCTTAATCCTTAGATATAAAAATATACTAGTAAAGAATAAGTGTGTTTAATGAGAGGGATTGCCGTCTTCCATTTTCTGTGTATTTGTGTTTTGTGTTATGTCAAGATTGCCCGAATTTTTGAAGCCTCTCGTGCTTAAGGTATTTGGTCCTTCGTTTCACGTCGAGCTTCACATCTTCAGCTTCATTTGAGAATCCAATATCCTAAAATCTTATCGACTAACGTTTATCTTTATTCATACCTAATAAACGGCTTAGGATTTTCGTAGAGACCATTCTTAAAACATTGAGCACAATGTTCAATTCTAGTAGGGGGGTCTATCGATTTGATTGTGACTGCAGCCGTTGTTTTCACGTAATCCCGTTTTTACCACCAAAATACCAAAAAATGAAAATTTTAAAATTTTTCAAAAATAAAATAAGTGTTTTATCACAATGTTGACTTTCCTGCTGGGTAGAATAAGAATAAATTTTGACTCGATCGAGCGTGTTGAGCTCTAGCTTGTCCCTTAACTTTTAGACTAAGCATTCGCGGATCTTTTTATTAAAGATTTTAAATTTGGGAAGAAACAAGAAAATGAAATAGTAATTATAAGTTAGATGCCTAAACAAGGATTAAGCTAAAAATCTTAAGAGCTCGATAAGTGTAGTTGTGGCTTTATTCTCCCCATAAGCTTCCTAACCAGACTAATACCTCTTATGAAAATTAAACTTAAATCAACCATTTTTGAAGTATGGTCAATATCAATAATTTTAGTTCAAATTTATAACTTAAATATACTAAAAAGAATTTTTCTTCTTATATCATGATAATATCAGTCTAAAAAAATGAAAAAATGAGGTAACAATAATAGATAAAAATTGTGGGCAGATACAAGATACTGCATCTTCTCGTTCACAACCGATGTTTGCAGTCTCAAATAAGGCACATAGTATTTATCCGAGATTGATAAAAGTTTGCTGCATCTTGCCGACTCACAACCGATGTTGTAGCCTTTTAAAAGGTCGAGGATTTCGTTAGTAATGGATGTGTAATTATATAAAGTGTAGTAAATGTGATTTAATAAATATAGGGAAAATCTCTTTTTCTTAAATTTAAATATGCTTTTGAACTAAGACTATTTTGTTTTAAGTTGTGATTTTATTATTATACGGGAAAAATCCAAGGTGTTGCGCGCGCCGAAGGTCCTGAGTCCCGACACTATTCTCTTGGGGTGTCAAATCCTGGTCACTGTAAACGCAAGGTTTGTATTGCAGAGAGCGAAGTCGCTACATGGGATGATCTCGCCTTCAAACTCATTACTTTTGGGTGGAACGTGAAGCATAGAAATTTTGCAAAATGGTTGATCCATGGTTGAAATTCGAAATAAGCACATTCACCTAAGATATAATAATTGTCGGGAGCGAAAAGTTTCACAAGGTACAAGTATGAGTAGTGTTAGCATCTTAACTTATATTTAACGGTGATTTCGTTTTTAAGCTTGGTTTGGGACGAGTGAAAAGTCGGGGACGATGAATTTATCCTTTTTGGGCATTTTAGGATTAAAGTGCTTCTTGTTCCGTGACCCTAAAGTTATAAAAATAACGAAAGTCTAACGAAAAGTACAAAAAAGGATAAAAGGAAAAAGTACAAAAAAATGTTGTAATAAGTGTGAATATGTTAAAATGTCAAAACGGGTGCTTTTTTCAAAGCTATTGCTCTTTAATTCCCTTTGATGAACACTTAGATACTTTTCGAGGTAATTAGTCTGATGGGGATTAAGATACTATTTTTCTAAAGTGTTTACTTATTCATAGCGTGAGGACCACGGCAATAGTTTAGTATTGGGAATTTTTGTATGTGCTTAATTAACACATACCTTTGTACCTAATAAAATAACGTGCTTAAAAGACAAAATACCATGACACAAAATCACATTGTATTTGTGTGTCTTGCATTTGTATTGTGCAGTAACGAAATATTCACTAAAAGGACCAAATAAAGCCAAAACCGACAACACCAAGCACGGGAAAGGAAAGAGCGTGTCAAAGACAAAGTCAAAGATCAACAGTCAAAAAGTCCCAAAGTTAAAAGTCCGACAAGTGAAAACAAAGCCGATAACTGAAGAAATCTTAAATATGGGCCCAGGACCCTTACCCATATAATGGCCGCGGTTAGCCCCTGAAGCCTATATCAGTAAAAACATTAAGTTTTCACTAAGCCATAAAACCAAAATCCCCTTTAACATTATAACCTTGCCCAAAAACCTAACGAAAAACCAAACCATTAACCCCAATTCAACCTTTTAACACCATTGCCTTAAGGGATTTGCATCGTTAGTCCTTATGGACTAACGTAGCTAGTCCTTAACCAATTACACCATTAGTCCTTACCCCTTAACGACCGTTACCCCCAAACACCCAAAACTTATACACCTTTTTCCCGCCAAACCCATTACTATTCACCCGTCACTTTCCTCCCTCCCCTGCACCATGACAAAAACATCACTCTCCCTTCACCCCACACTTAACCCCATCTATCAATACACTCCGCAAAAACTCTCTGGCAATCCCCTAGCATCTCAATAGAATCAAGGGCTTGGATTACAAGGACTATGGAGAGCAAGATAAATGAGTATGGTTGTATGTAAGATTTTGAGCCGTCTCGTCACAAGAAAACACAAGAGGCACACCAGTGGCATTGGTAGTTTTTAAATAAAAATGGCTTATTTTCAGTTTGTGAAAGAGTAATTAGGAATAAGTATAGCATGTTTTAAACATATTTCCAGCATATTTATAACTTTAATTTACTTGAAACTTTGCAAGTCTAGTAACCCTCTTTTAAAATTAAAGGCAAATTTAAGTGTTTAAGTTTTTATAAATATTATTCTTAATCATTAATGTTCTCAAGCACATATTGTTTAACAGATACTCTTTTATAAGCTCTTATAAGCGTATGCAATCTGTTCTAAACTTATATAAGATTTTCCAATAGCTTGTTATGGGTTTACTGTTTCATTTTACCAAAAATTACTCATAAGTGTTCAAAAATCATGGAGCATGGTAAATTGTGGATGGCCATAGTAATAAGTGGCTTCAGGAAGGCTAATAGGTTTTGAATTATACGCTGTTTAGGTGTTTGCCCTTGTAGTTACTAAAGTCATGGGACCAAATGAAATTCCCAAATTTAAATTTTCGCTTTGTTATTAACTGTTCAATAGCTTATTCTGTTAATTCTTCTTATTATTGCTTAAGATCTGTTAGGTTGTGCTTAAATGTCCTCATTATTACTTGTCTTAATCTGTTCTATCAATTTGCAGCTTATCACTATCTGTTTTTAGCTTTTAAATAAACTTTTTCCGTTTTAAAGGAGAGTTTGGGGTCCGAAGTAATAAAACGGGTAAAAAGGGGTAAAAATGTATTTGGTACCCAAAAATCGACAGTTCATTTCAGCCTTAATTCAGTCTTTAAGTTAGTTTTTTCAAGTTTTTGAGTTTAAAAATTCCAAATCTAGGTTTAACCAATTCAATGTTTAATCTGTGGAAATCTAATTTGTAAATTTCAAGCTTGTATGCAATTTATATTTTGTGATTGGTTCCATGTATGTTGTTTCATATGATGAATTTTATCCTAAATACAGTAATATCAAGAAATAGGTTTAAAGAGCAATAATGTTCCTTATGTGTTTTAAGTGGTCAAAATCTGTCTACAAAACAAGCCTCTTTTTTTCAAAGATTAAAGGTCCAACTAGTCCAATGCAAAATCAGATAAGTAAAACTAGGTTTTAGCTTTTTATAAATTTCGTTATAATACGTGAGTTTTTAGGAATGAAATTTATCTGTTTTAGCGTTATTATAAACATTAAAAATATTTTACAGCTAATTTAAAGGGCTGCAAAAGACCAATATCTCTGTTTAAAAAAGAAAAACTCACAAAAATGCACACTGGTGTAATTATCCCTTTTCATTTGGCTTTTTCATGGCTTATTTTAAATTTCAAATATTTTTAATTAATTGTTGATTATAAAGCGTAAAGAAAAGCTTGATTTGTATCATAATCCATTAATGCCATAAGGTATCCAATTAACTAGCTTCAAAATAAGCTAGAAAAACGTCTACGTATGGTCTGTTTGTCTAACAATTTTTAGCCAAAAAGCTTATAAGCTTTTTCAGAAGCTATTCCAGTATATAGTCTTGACTCATATTTTTTTGATTTTATTGCTTAATTTGGTTTAGTAAACATCTCCTATCTTAGCTTATTTTATGCATTATCAACTGTTTATTAATGTCTTATTGTTAGTTTGAAAGTAGAAAGTGGTTTGGTAGTTTTGGTCTTTTTTTGAGTTTATTTATTTCAATACTCTTTATAACTCTTCCTTAATATTGCCTAGCTTAAGTTTGTTTATAAATGTTTTTTTAAGTGTAGCTTGTTATTTGGTTTTGCTTATTTCCCTTTCCATTATGCTTATTAGTCATAAGAAAGCCAAAAACTTTAGCCTTAATGACATAGTTTTAAAATGCCTACTGTCTTCTATAGATTTTGCTTTTTGCACTTTTTTATAGTTTTTATAAAAAGTTTCTTTTTTCAATTTTGTTAGTTTTGCTTATTTTATAGGTTTAAAAAAAAGAAAAAAAATGTTTTCAAAAAAGGAGAGGCCACAGGGGTCGAACCTGTGACCTCCCCCCTTTACAAGCCAATCAATTTAACACACACTCTCTATACCATCAGCACCAATAGGGCCATTTGTTAGAGTTTTGCATAATTTATTATTTAAGACCCTTTTTCCCCTTTAAGCTTTCAGCCACATTTTGCTTATTTACAACTTATTTATTAGCTGTTTTTCAAAGTTTTAATTTTTCTTGCATTCTTCATAGTATAAAGCATTTTCCCTGAATTTTCTAGTTTTTTTATTATTAGTTTAATATTTTTAATATTTAATTTAGTCTAAAACTGTTTTTAATTCATATTAAATAAAATAAAAGTCAAAAAAATATAATTCTTTTTTTTAAAAATTTTCTTTTATCATTTAGGATTTATAAAAATTAAAATTTTCATTTGTAGGGTTAAATTTGTAGAATTTAGTTTTTTAAAGAACGGGATTTGAATCCCGTTATCGTTTTTAGTGTTTTAGCCTTAATTGCTTTCGTTTTAGGTTTGCCTTCACTTGTTTTTTTGTTTTGTTTGTAGAAATAGAAACCAAATTCAAAATTGTGATTATTCAAGCATAAATTCTCAAACGATACTCGATTTTCAAATTCATGCCTCGTCGGGAAACGACCCGGAAAGGTTTTTTAGGAATTTACTTTGGATAAAAGTAATTATCCTTTTAAAAAAGCCTCTTGGAATACTTCTCTCTCTTATTATTGATCTTTGTGATTTATTTATATATGTATTTATATATATATGTATATATATATATAGAAATCTACGAATCACCTTATTCGATGGATTCTACTTCAACAAGAATTCGACATAGAAATCAAAGAAAGAAAAGGTACAGAAAATGTTGCTGCCGACCACTTGTCCCGAATTGAAAATGATGAAATAAGCAATGACAGTGAAGTCGATGATAACTTTCCCGGAGAGACCCTTATGGAAATTAGCACCAAAGATGAACCATGGTTCACAGATTTTGCAAACTACTTGGTAGCTGATATTATACCAAAAAGGATGACGTATCAACAAAAGAACAAATTCTTCTCCGATCTCAAATACTACTTTTGAGAGGAATCTTACCTATTAGTGGCAAAGTATATGTTGCTGACGGAATGATCATACGCTTTAAATCCGGATTAAAACTACGACCAATTTTAGCATACAATGTACACCACGACCAACCGTGGACAGTATTCTGGGACCGAAAAAAAAAAAAAAAAAAAACACACGACACCGCAAAACAGTTACCAATATTAGTTTTTAAACTGTCCAACAGATCCATAATAGAAGCCTCATACTCAAGTTCGCCTAGCGAACATGTCAAAATACAGGATAATATATCAAAACGGGATGATGATGCCCTTAACTAACATTTAATGTATGTGAAATTTTAATTGAAATAAGGGGTATCCGACTTTATGGGACCATTCCCAAAAACGCATAAGTTAGAATACATCTTTACGCAGGATTGAATTACGAAGTCTAAAATCAGGCCGAATCTTCAATCTTTACCAACCAATAATGCCCGAGTAGTTGTCACCTTCTTGAAGAAATTATTATGCCTTAATAAGAATTGCCTACAGCACTAATCCGTCGACCAAGGTACTCCACATCATCGCAACAAAATTAATGGAAAGAAGCCATGAAAAGATATGGAGTTCACCATCGTGTTTCCACATCATATCACACACAAACAAAGTGGTCCAGTTAAAATACGAACAAAGCTCTTAAAAGAAATTCTTGACAAAAAACAGTATAAAGAATTAAGTTGAAAACATAAACAGAGCCCTCAAAAGAATTCTTGAAAAGACTGTTAAAGACAATCCTGCTATTTGGTCAAGAAAATTTGATGACGCTCTGTGGGCTTTTTGCACTGCTTATAAAACACCAACCGGTACAACACCATATAAACCAATATATGGAAAGAACTACCACTTACCATTTAAAATTGAACACCGTGCATATTAGGCACATAAGAATTGCAATCCTGACCTCATTGCTACCGAAGAAAAATGAATGTTTCAGTTACACGAATTAGACGAACTTTGACACCAAGCCTATGAAAACTCTCGACTATACAAGGTAAGAACCAAAGTCTGGCACGATAGAAAACTAAGAATGAGAAAAGAATTCACACATGGAAACGAGGTTTTGCTTTTTCACTCAAAGTATAAATTCAAACAACAGAAACTCAAATCTCGCTGTCCGGATATGTTGAACTATATGGAAAAGATGGAAAAACATTTATTGTTAATGGCCATCGAATTAAACTATATCATGAAGAAGAAGATTATAATGACCAAAGGGAAGCAGTCACCCCCTTCTTTCCCAAAGAATGAACTCCAGAAGCAGGAGTCTAGCTAACGACTCTTTTAAAAATTAAGCGCTTCTCGGGAGGCAACCCGTCTTTACTTAAGTGTGGAGGAGTCCCCTCTCCATACAACTCCATTTGTATCCTTTATTTTTTTTTCTAAAAAAAAAACCCAAAAATATTTTCTTTTTGTGTGTTTTTGTGTGTTCACTTTTATGCAGGTAATATAGCTTAAAGATTGGAAAACTATGAAGTATGCTCAAGGATAGCTCTCTCACAGCTATATATCTCTATGCCCGGGAAGTACCGTTTTCTCTTAATTTTCCATATTCTCTAGTTTATCAGTTATCACATTGAGGGCAATGTTTAACTTAAGTGTGAAGGGGAGCCAAATAGGAAAAATTAATCATATCCCTCCATGTTTGCCCTACCAAAATTTTTAATGAAAATCTTAATATATATGCTTTCAATATAAAAATGCTCTTAGTAAGACAAGTCCACCCGGATTGACATTATAACTAGCACAACCTAGTCCACTAAATTGTGAGAATTATAAGCCTTAGAATATATTCGGGTACCCACCTTTGGTGCCTAAGACAATTGATGCCTTTAGCCTGTTCGAGTTAAGGTTTTGCAAGTGTTTCATCCGTCGTTATGGCTGTGTATTTGTAATTTGTCGCCTTTTTTAGAACAGTGGCATTGATTGATATGTATATTTGAGTGAGCCGGTAATTTAGAAGCTCTAGAACTTGTGCTTGATCATCATTTACTAGACCGAAGCCTGATTAATCAAATGTTATTAATTCCACAAGTTCCTATTCTTGTAAGTTGCTGAAATACCTAAGTGAAGAAGTCAAAGTCGAAAGAAGAAGTTCTGTGTCAAGCCTTAGTTATTATTATGGTAAAAAAACAAAAAAAAGAAGAAAAAATATATATAGTAGTTCAAAGCAATAAAGGCTTAAGTCCCGGCACATGAAGATTTGTATATGCTATTATCCCTCATCAGTATCAAGTCCCGCCCTTTGGTCATGTTTATGTGTCAAGTACAAGCATATGGTAGTTGTCTAGGTTATGCCTATGTAAATTGAGTGACTTCACAAAAATATAAACCCTATCTGAGTGGC